>JAXMNL010000461.1:36034-51093 GCA_035128595.1 Eptatretus atami | reverse complement strand
TGCACTCTCACCAGATACTCCCACAAACAAGACCTTATCTGGTGAAGTTGCACTGTCACCGGTCACTCCCAGAGGCACAACCTTAGTGGGTGGAGTTACACTCTCACCAGCTACTCCCACAAACAGGACCTTATCTGGTGGAGTTGCACTGTCACCGGTCACTCCCAGAGGCAGGACCTTAGCTGGTGGAGTTGCACTTGTCACCGTTCGCTTCCAGAGGCACAACCTTAGTGGGGGGTTGAGTGCACCTTCACCAAGTCACTGCCCAGACGGCATACCTAGCAGGTGGAGTTGCAGTCTCACTGGTCGCTCCCAGAGACATGACCTCAGCACGTGGGCTTGCACACTCACCGGTCGCTCTCATGGCGAAGACCTGTTAGTGAGGAGCGTTGCACTCCTACCGCTCGCTCTCAGAGTATGAACCTTAGCTCGTGGGGTTACACAACTCACGGTCCCGCTTCCAGGGGACATGACCCTATTAGCGGGTGGAGTTGCAGTCCTGCACTGGTGCTCCCAGAGGCAATGACCTTTCGTTGTGGGGTTTGCACGCTCACCGGTCCGCTCTCGATGGGGAAGCCTTAGTGAGAGAGTGTTGCACTCTGTTACTGCTCGCTCTCAGGGCCTGACTTAGCGGGTGGAAGTTGTTGGCAGTCTCAACTGGTCGTCTCCCAGAAGCATTGACGCTTAGCTCGTGGGGATTGCACGCTCACTCGGTGCTCTCAGAGGGAAAGACGTTAGGAGGAGTGTTTTGCACTCTTACGCTCGTTCTCTCAGGGGCATGGACCTTAGCGGGTGAGTTGTACTCTCACCGTCGCTTTCCCAGGGGCATGGGACCTTGGCGGGTGGAGTTTAACACTCTACGGTCACTTCCAGGCATGAACCTTAAAGCGGGTGGAGTTGCAGTCTCACTGGTGGCTTTCCAGGGGGGCAATGACCCTAGCGGGTGGAGTTTGCAGTCTCAACTGGGTGCTCCCAAGGGGCATGACCTTAGCGGGTGGAAGTTTGCAGTCTCACTGGTTTGCTCCAGGGACAAATGAACCTTAAGGCGGTGGGTTTGCAGTCTCACTGGTCGCTTCCAGGGGCATGACTTTAGCCGGGTGGGAGTTTGCAGTCTCACTGGTTTCGCTCCCAGAGACATGGAAACCTTCGCTCGTGGGGTTGCACGCTGCACGCGGTCGGCTCTCGATGGGGAGCCCCTTAGTGAGGGAGTGTTGCACTCTTACCGCTCGCTCTCAGGGGCATGACCCGTTAGCGGGTGGAATGGTTGCAGTCTCACTGGTCGCTCCCAGAGGCAATGGACCTTTGGCTCGTGGGGTTCCTACGCTACTTTCAGGGGCTATCTACGAGGTCATCATCCGTCTGCTCTCAGGGCAATGACCTTAGTGCGGATGTTTGCACTTCTTACCGCTCGCTACCTCAGGGGCATTGACCTTAGCGGGTGGAGTTTCATCTCACTCGATCCTGCTCCAGAGGCCATGACCCTTCGCGCGGTTTTGATTTGGCACTCTCACTGATCGCTCCTGGAGGCACTATCTTAATGGGCAGAGATTCATTCTCAACAGGTCACTCCCGAGGCGATCTTCATGGGTGGCGATGCATCTCTCACTGCCGCGGCTGCTCTGAGAGTCCAAAGAACATTCGTCGGAATTCCGCCGATGGTGCAAATCCAACCATTCATTTCATCCTGTAGAGGACAAAGCAAGAGAGTACTGGATAATGGACAAAGAGATTTAATTGTTCAAATATAATAAATAATTTGTGCAATTTTTTGAAAAGTCAACACTGATCAAACTCGAGGATAAATGTGTAAAGGTTGTAGATGATCTATTGTTGATGTGAACAGAACACATTGTGTACAAACATGTTCTGTTAACCGCAGTCGTGCAGAATACCTCCCCTGTGTTCTCCTTCAATTACAGAACACAGAGTCGTGTACAAATCACATTGTGTACAAATAAACAATGTGTAAATAAACAATGGTAAATAAACATGTGTACAATAAATAATGTGTACAATAAACAATTGTGTAACAATAAACAATGTGAACAATAAATAATGTGTACAAATAAATAATCGTGTAACAAATAAACAATGTGTACAAATAAAATAAACTGTGTTACAAATAAACAATGTGTACAAATACACTGTGTAAAATCAACTTGTGTACAAATACAACAATGTTATACAAATATATGTGTAACAAATAAAAATGTGTACAAATAACTCATGTGTACAAATACATAATGTGTACAAATAAACAATGTGTACAATAATAATGTGTTACAAATAAACATGTTGTACAAATCATTGTGTACAAATAAACATATGTGTACAAATAACAAATGTGTCAATACTTTGTGCACAAAAAAACAATGTGTAACAATAAACAATATGTACAAATAAATAATGGTGTGCACAAATAAAACAATGTGTACAAATAAACAATGTGTACAATAAATAATGTGTACAAATAACATGTGTACAAAATCCACGTGTTCAAATAAATAATGTGAACAAATAAATAATGTGTACAAATAACATAATGTACAAATATGTGTCAAATACTTTAAATAAAAATGTGAAAATAAATAATGTGTACAAATAAACAATGTGTACAATCACTGTGTACAAAAAAATGTGTAACAAATAAAATAATGTGTACAAATAAACAATGTGTTACAAATCACTTTGTGTACAAATCAACATTGTGTACAAATAAAATAAATGTGTACAAATAAACAATGTTGGTACAATTCAACATTGTGTAACAAATCACTTGTGCACAAATAAACAATGTGTACAATAAACAATGTTGTTAACAAATGAATAATCAATGGTACAAATAAACAATGTGTAACAAAATCACATTGTGACAAATAACTTGTACAAAAAAAATTTGTACCAAATAAATGTGTACAATCACTTGTGACAAATAACAATTGTGACAAATAAACAATGTGTACAAAATAATATAATGTGACAAATAAACAATGTGTACAAATCATTGTGTAACAAATAAACAATGATGTACAAAAAACAATGTGGTACAAAATAAATAATGTGTACAAATAAACAATGTGTAACAATATCACATTGTGTACAAATCACTTGTGCACAAATAAACAATGTGGCAAATAAACAATGTGTACAAAATACAATAATGGTACAAATAAACAATGTGTACAATCACTTGTGACAAATACTTGCACACAATAAATATGTGTACAAATAACAATGTGTACAATAAATAATGTGTACAACTAACAATGTGTAGCAAATCAGACATGTGTACAAATCACATTGTGTACAATATAAACCAATGTGTACAAATAAATGTGTACAAATACAAATAATGTGTACAAATAAACAATGTGTACAAATACATGTGTACAAAATAAACAATGTGTCAAATCAACTTTGTGTACAAAATGCACATTGTGTACAAATAAAAATGTGTACAAAATAAACAATGTGTACAATTATAATCCGTGTACAAATAAATATGTGTAACAAATCAATTTGTGTACAAATCACATTGTGTACAATAAAATAAATGTGTAACAAATAAACAATGTGTACAATCAAACTTGTGTACAAATCACTTGTGCTACAAATAAACAATGTGTACAAATAACACAATGTGTACAAATAAATCAATGCGTACAAATAACAATGTTAAAATACACTGTGTACAAAATCATTGTGTCACAATAAAAATGTTACAAATAAACAATTGTGTACAAATCACATTGTGCAACAAATAACTGGTACAAATAAACAATGTGTACAAAAAACAATGTGTGTAACAAATAAAATAAGTGTACAAATAAAACCAATGTGTACAAATCACTTGTGTTACTAAATCACATTGTGTACAATAAACAAATGTGTACAAATAAATACAATGTGTACAAATAAACAATTGTACAAATAAATATGTGCTAAAATAAACAATGTGTACAAATCATTGTGTACAAATCACATTGTGTACAAATAAACAATGTGTACAAATAAATGTGTACAATAATACATGTGAACAAATAAACAATGTGTACAAATAAACAATGTGTACAAATAAATAATGTGTACAAATACATGTGTACAAATAAACAATGTGTTCAAAAATAAACAATGTGTACAAATGAATAATGTGGTACAAATAAACAATGTGTACAAATAATATGTGTACAAATAAACAATGGTGTACAAATAACAATGCGTACAAATAAACAATGTGACAACTAAATAATTGTACAAATAAAACAATGTGTACATAAATAATGTGTCAAATAAATAATGTGTACAAATAACAATGTGTCACAAATAACAATGTGTACAATAAAATAATTGCACAACTAAACAATGTGTCAAATAAACAAGTGTGTACAAAATGTGTACAAATACATTGTGTACAAATAAACAATGTGTACAAATAACAATGTGTACAAAATAAATAATGTGACAAATAAAAATGTGAACAAATAAAACAATGTGTACAAATAGAACAATTTGTGTACAAATACATATGTGTTACAAATAAACAATGTGAACAAAAAATAAACACATGTGTACAAATAAAAATGTGTCAAATAAACAATGTGTACAAATAAATAAAATGTGTCAAATAAAATGTGTACAAATAAACAATGTGTACAAATAAAATAATGTGTCCAAATAAACAATGTGTACAAATAAACAATGTGTACAAATAAACAATGTGTACAACAAATAATGTTTTACAATAAACAATGTGTACAAAAAAATGTGACAATAAATAATGTGTTAAAAATAAAACAATGTGTCAAATAATAATGTGTCACAAATAAACAATGTGTTACAAATAAACATGTGTACAAATAATTAAATAATTTGTCCAAATAAACAATTGTGTACAAATAAAACAAGTGTACAAATAAAAATGTGCCAAATAACAATGTGTACAAATAAATGTCAATGTGTACAAACTAAAATAATGTGTACAAATAAACAATGTTGTACAAATAAAATATGTGTACAAATAAACAATGTGTACAAAATAATAAAATGTGTCAAAATAAATAATGGTACAAAATAAAAATGTTCAAAATAACAATTACAATCAAATAAACAATTGTACAAATAACAATGTGTACAAATAAACAATGTTCAAATAAATAGTGTACAAATAAATAATGTTGTACAAATAAACAATGTGTAACAAATAACAATGTGTTACAATAAACAATGTGTACAAATAATAACAATGTGTACAAATAAAGTAAGGTTACAAATAATAATGTGTCCAAATAAACAATGTGTGTACAAATAAACAATGTGTACAAACATAAATAATGTGTACAAATAAACAATGTGTACAATAAATAATGTGTACAAATAAACAATGTGTACAATAATAAATGTGTACAAAATAAAATACATGAGTACAAATAAACAATGTGTACAAAAAAGTATGTTCAAATAAATAATGTGTCCAAAAACAATGTGTACAAATAAACAATGTGTAGTCAAATAAACAATGTGTACAAAAATAAATAAGTGTAACAAATAAATATGTGTCCCAACTAAACATATGTGTACAAATAAACAATGTGTACAAATGTTAAACAATGTGTAACAAATAAACAATGTGTACAAATAAATAACGGTATTGTACAAATAAATCAATGTGTACAACAAAATAAATAATGTGTACCAAATTAAATACATGTGTACAATAAATAATGTGTCCAAAATAAACCAATGTGACAATAACAATGTGTACAAATAATAATGTGTACAATAAACATGTGCACACAATACAAGTGATAACAAATAAAAATGTGTAAATAAATAATGTCCAAATAAATAATGTGTACAAATAAACAATGTGTTAACAAAATGAAAATATGTGTACAAATAAACAATGTGTACAAACAATGTGACAAATCATTGTGTACAAAATAAACTGTGTACAAATAAATGTGTACTAATAAAAACATGTGTACAAAAAAAATGTGTACAAATAAACAATGTGTACAAATCTAACATAATGTGTACAAATAAACAATGTGTACAAATAAATAATGTGTCACAAATAAACAATGTGTACAAATCGAATAATGTGTACAACTATAAACAATGTGTACAAATAATAATGTGTACAAATAAAATGTGTTACAAATAACAATGTGCGTAAACAAATAACAATGTGTACAAATAAATAATCTGTACAAATAACAATGTGTACAAATAAAATTCAATATCATGTGTACAAATAAACAATGTGTCAACATGACAAATGGTAAAATACATATGTTTCACAAATAAATATGTAGTCCAAATAAACAATGGTTGTAAAAAAAATATATGTTATATCAAATTAAACATGTGTATCAAATAAACGAATCATGTGTACAAATCAAATAGTTTGTACAAAATAATAAACTGTGAACAAATAAACAATGTGTCCCAAATAAACAATGTTGTTGTGCAAATAACAATCGTTGTCAAAATCACATTAGTGTACAATAAATAATGTGGTACAAATAAACAATGATGTTTACAAGCTTACAAATCAATAACAATAACATGTGTTACAAAATAAACAATGTTTCAAAATAATCTAACAAATAATAGGTAGCCAATAAACAATGTGTACAAAAAAAATAATGTGTTACAACATATAAATTTGTACCAAATAAAACTAATGGTGTACAAATAAACAATGTTTCACAAATAAACAAATTTGTTAACAATAATAATAATGTGTACAAAATAAACAATGTGTCCAAAATAAACACATCGATGTAACAAACATACAATTACAATGTGATCAATACAAAATAAAACAATGTGACTAAATAAACAATGTGTACGAAATAAATTAATGTGTCTTAAATAAAACAATTTGTGATAACAAACACCTGTTTAACTAACAATATGTTACAAATAAACTAATGGTCACATAAACTAATGTGACAAAAAATATGTGTACATACACGAAATTTAAAATCAATTGTGTAACAAATAGTAATGTGTTATCAAATAAACAAATACTGTACAAATAAATGTGTTTAAATAAACAATGATGTATAGAATAATAACAATGTTAAATAACATATGTTGTACAAATAAAATGTGTAAAATAAACAATGTGTACAAATAATACAATGTGTAAAATAATAATGTGTACAATAAACAATGTTGTTACAAATAAACAATGTGTCCAAATAAATAAATGTGTGGAAAGTTTGCTTTTAAACGCAGCCAATTGGGTCCCACCTCTTGTGGGGGTCGGCCCTTTCGAGTAACAGTCCTGGCACAAGTCCTTTTCACGACCGGCTTAGCGTTTTGGCTTACGCTCGACTGATCGTGCAAGTGAATTTGTAATTTGTTCACGGTGGCTTCACGAAAGAACACCAAGGAAACGTTAACGTCACTCCTAAAGGATCCAGTGCTGGCTGACGGTCCTCGATGAGCACACCATGAAATGCTCGCCATGCATCCGGAAACCAGGGTGGAAATTTATAGCTGGTTCGGGATTTCGAACCGAGGCTAAACAGCTCAAGGTGAAGTGCATGGTTCCTTGGGCCCCCCCCCCCATTCCCCCAAATATAAATAAGATACAGACAAACCACATTGCATTGCATCACGCAACAATTGCAATAAATTAAATAATTAAATAAGAAAGTTCAATGGACAATCTATACTCATAAAAGGCAAATGTGTGTGTGTGTGTGTTGTGTGTGTGTGTGTGGTGTGGTGTGCCGTGTGTGTGGGTGTGTGTTGGTGTGTGTGGTGCGTGGTTGTGTGGTGTGTGTGTTGTTCATAAGCACAACATATTCCTTTATGCTAACACCCTACCCCATATAATAATATTATATATAATATATAATATATATATATATATTATATATATATATATAATATATATATATATATCTGTCTCTGTCTCTCTCTGTCTGTCTCTCTCTCGTCCTCTCTCCTCCTCTCATCCTTCTCTCTCCTCTCTCTCTCTCGTCTCTCTCTCTCTTTCTCTCATGTCCTCTCTCTCTCTCTCTCTCTCTCTCTTCTCTCTCTCTCTTCTCTCTCTCTGTCTCTGGACATATCTGGACGATGGTTATGTTTGGACGGCGTTTTTTGTCTTCGGACGTGTCCCGGGCAGGGTTTGGCTCTGGACGTGTCCTGGTGGTGTTTATGTCGGAAGGGAGTTTTGTTTTCCGGACCATGCCCTGAGCGTGTAATTAGTCTCTGTACGTGCCCCGAGCGGTGGGGTTTTGTCTCCAGACAGCTTGGCTCCGTCCGGGCGGTGTTTTGTCTCCGGAGAGCTTGGCCGCAGGACGCATCCGTGCGGTATTTTACATGTCTGGACGGGAGTTTTGTCTTTCCAGACTTGTCCGGACAGGAGTTTGTCTCCGGGCCATGTTTATAGTATGATCAAGTAAAATGGATTTCAGACATTTTTTTGGTTTCAATCTTTCAAACTGTTTTTCGTCCTCTGGCAGATTCCATTTGGATCGAGACGGGATGAATTGTAAATTAATGCTACACCTCACGTCTGGCCTTCCCTTCCTCTCACCTCATGCTACCTTCCCTCCCTTCACCCTCCTCGCTCCCACTCCCTCCTCTGGTCCTTTCACCTCCTCTTCCTCCTCCCACCTCTTTCGCCCTCCCCGCTCTCTCCCTCTTTTTGTCTCCCTCCCCCCTTTGGTATTACTGTAGCGAAGCGACCGGGTGGCAATTTGCAAGTAGAATAAATAATAAACAATCTTTCAATCCCCTCCTTATCTTTCTGCTGTTGTTACCTCAACACTGTCTGTCTGTCTTGTTTTGTAATGCTGTGAGCCGGATATCTCAGAAACGTTTTTTGGACGAGTTTTTGTGAAACAAAACTTGGTGGATGAGTTTTGGTCAGGTGACCAAGTCATAATAAATTGTGTGTAGTTTTGTATCCCCGATCAGTGGATACAAAACGTAAACATTTCAGGCCTGGCAGAGGTATTGTGCTCTTCCAAGTACTGTTCCCTACTTTCCTCTGTTACGTCCTGGACATTCTGTGTCCCCTGCCACGAAACGAGATACCACACATAAAATCCCTTTAAACCGCCCGCTTTGGGATGTTATAGTCACAGCAAATTATATTATTTCTTCAAGTCCCGTGCCAGGCCGCAGTGTTGGGAGATACTGGTGAGGAAACTCGTCAGGTACGTTTACATCATCCTTGGCTTGAAACAAGTATTCGTTCCATCCACGAGGCCTGCGACAAATGACTTGTAAATCAAGAAGCATCAAGATCTGGTGGAAACGTCAGAGCCAACAGCCTTTGCAAAGCCCAAAAGCCTTTGTAAGATTTACATTGAAGAGGTTAACCCACCGGAGCCTGAAAAAACGTGGCCTCCCTCTTATTTGTTCCGAAGCAACCTCACAGATGGCTTGGAAATTCAGACCATGACGGGGTAACTCGTCCGTGGTATCTGGTCCTGCACGAACATCGTCTCGCCTTTGTTAGAAAGCCAGGTCCTGACCGAACAGGACGCAGTACACCGTCTGCCATGACCTGGACACAGGTCAAAAGCACAGATGCCTCCTGCGGTAGTAGTTAGCACCAACAGTAACTTTAGCAACAGCCAAGTTAGCAAGAAGGTAAGCAGCAGCAATTCACAACAGTAAAAGATAGCAGTAATAGGTGAAGCACAATAATTAGTTTAGCAGCACGTAAGTTTTGCAGCAACGTTAGCAGTTTTTAAATTAAATGGAGAAATTCAAAAGTTTTATCTGCAATAAGCGAAATGAAAGTTTTTGAAATGACATTCAATGAAGGCCACCCTATAGAAGTCCATAGTTGTGGTTTCAATGACCAATCCATCAGAAAGTGTGGTCCGTGTGGTGTGTATAAGTTGTGTGTGGGGGCGGTAGGCCGGGGGATAATAACAGTATTTTTTTTTTTTTGCGAAAATTTTGTCCAGTCATCACGTCTGATACACCAAGCTAAAGGAACGAGTGTGGGTTGGAAGTGAAGAGCTCACCGAGTAAACATTTTTCTTTCGCTTGTGGCGACCCTTTCCATGCTTCCCCGGGTTCAAAAAGCGCTTCTTCCTGTACCCAAGGCCAGCTTGGGGGAGGAGGTTTGGTGCGGATGCTGGTCCGGTGGAGGCCCACGGCAGAGCCATCTTGCACTCCCTGTTTGTACTCATGCAATGTTCTGTAGCCCATCGGGGCCCTGCAGGAAGATCCTTCAGAATGATTAAAGTTATTTCAAAAAACCAATTCAGTTCAAGATACGTAGAGGCCTTGAAACCTGTGACGGACACACGATGCATCGGGTGGTTCTACTCAAAGTGGCGAACATGAGTGTCCCCGGCAAGTCCTATTGCATTGACTCCAAGCTACAGCGGAATGTAATCGAGCAACTGCTTGTGTCAATGAAAAACATTGTAAAGTGTTGAGAAGCCGCAAAGTGACATCTCCACGCCAACGGATCCAGTGAAATGGCAACAAAAGATTTTTTTTAAATCGTCTCGTAACAAGAACAAAACAACAAACATGGTGCCAGTTTTCACTTGATGCAGCCGGGAAATGCCTCCAAGTTTTTCAGGATCCACTTCACGTAATCTTTTAAGTTTTCCTGAAACATGCTTCGAGTGATCGAGCCATTTAACATTTGGGTTTTAGGTGGGAGTCCAGCTCTCCAGGAGGTGACTTCATTATTGGCGTCCATCGATCAGGAGAGGTCTCGTCCAAAGTCCGCTTCTCGTCCAACAGCAAGCTTGGGTCGACTGTTTCCGTTTTCTATCCCCTCAACTTATAAACCTTGCTCTTCCCTCCATTCACCCACGTATTTATTTATTTGGTGATGGTGGCAACTGACCCTGGTGAACTCCTGGTCGGAGACGCTCCCTCTGAGTGGGTCTGCTGCCAAGGTGCTCGTTCATGACTCTCTCCTGGTGAAAGAACCAACACAGACAAAAGGGGAAAGGAACAACAGTTAAATAGATTCAGGATCTATTCAAAGGAACTGATTGCGAGTGTTATTGAGCCCGGACCCGAATTCCAACCTAACAATAAAACCCAGAATCCTCACCCTACAATTTTTGCGGACGTTCTCCATGCTCCACCGCTATGTGTTTTGGCTTTCAAATCCACAATGTCCAAGAGAAACGTGACATCAGTGGGTCGTATCACTCACCATCAAGTACAACGCATGTTCGATAACATGCACTATCCACGGCATTTTGCTGAGCAGCACCGGAACACGTACCATTGATTTTACGGTAAGTCGTTAACTTACACGCAAGGTGACTTAAACGTCACAGTGATCTCCGAAAAATTACACCGGCAATGATGGATCGGTAGATAAATATTCCAAAAGCAACCGGAATCCCTCTTAGGTAATGCCTAACCTGTTATATCAGTTCACTTTGGGACCCTGTTAACAACCTGCTGAGGATTTCCTGGTGCCATTAGCATCATTGATCTCACAATGAAATAAGGATGAAATGCAGGCGAAGCAAAGTTTACGCATGTTCTCATCTCCAAACCTCCCTCCCAACTTAGTCCCCAACTCCCTGCAGTTTCCCAGCAGTTTAATACCCTCCCAACTCAGCCCTTAAGTACCCCCGACACCTGAACTAATTTCCCAACCGTTATTATCCCGCCGTTTGAACTAGCCGCACACACCCAGCCCTTTCTCAACTCAGCCCCAAATCAGTTTTTTTATCCATTAAATGTGAACTTGGAACTTCACGTGGGGAAGGATTGTGGATGCGAAGCTGAAACGATGTGGTTGGTCGAAGGGACACACAAGAACCGGGCCCACGTTGTTTCAGACCCTCTGATTTGGCCCAGGCGGCATTCACTCTCGGCGCAAGCTTCCTCGGCCCGCCGACAGCGCTAATCGCCTTCCTCTTCTTGCTCTTCCTGTGTTTCGAAAGCCTCAAGCATCCTCCAACTGGTGGATGGGAAAATTTACCGCACAAATCCGATACACTTCTCATGATCACAGAGTTAACACAAGTTGGAGGCAGAGTATGCAGTGTGCCAACTGCATCCATTCTAAAACGATTATACAATCAGGCCTACGATAATATCGTAAACAACATCGCATCCTCCATAAAGTATCCAGTCTTTGACGAGGTCTGACCAATGGTACCACGTTTGAGAGCGTGAAAACCGTCCTTCCCAGATGGAGGAAAGACCTTTCAAAACTCCTTGTGACTGCTATCACCAGTTGGTTCGACCTCAATCCACACTCGAGCCAAGGCGCTGGCTAGCCAAATACACCTCTTGGTCTCCCCAGCCAGGCCATCGGCCACCGAGCAGTAACGTGCAAAACTGCTCCGCCTCACGATCCCTGGGCCGGGTTACACACGGCGCACAACAGGGTGAGCCAGGGATTTCAACGTAAAATTTTTGCAGAAAGCAGTTTTTACCAAAAGTCAAAAGTATCATTTCACAACTCGATTGTCTTTTTTTA
Source organism: Eptatretus atami (assembly GCA_035128595.1). Taxonomy (NCBI): domain Eukaryota; kingdom Metazoa; phylum Chordata; class Myxini; order Myxiniformes; family Myxinidae; genus Eptatretus; species Eptatretus atami. The sequence continues at coordinate 38,642 of JAXMNL010000461.1, read as the reverse complement.
TCCGCAATTAAACTTTTGTATATTTTATGTTGAAGAAGAGGGGTGGGGAGAATTCATAGCTAATGATGCGGAAATAGCCTTGGTTGGTGTGCTCGACGTAGGGGTGGAATTGACACTGTATAAGGGATCTATTAAGGGGTAAGTCGTGTGTCGATGTGCACGATGGGGGAAGTGATTGAAACACAGAGCAGAATCGAGTAGCTTGTATTTTTAAAACCTGCTGTACAGTGAGGCCGGGTTAGTTGTGTATTTATCATTCCGGTCTTGTGTATTTATCAATCCTGTTCCGGTTGTGTATTTATCCATCCTGTCCTCCTTATCCGCATTTAACATTTATAATAAACATTTTCAAAATCTGAGAAACATCTTCCCACCTTTTTTGCCTTCGTCCAATGAAGCACAGAACAAAACCTCTGGCAGCGGGGAGAATTGGAGTATCGAACGTCGGCAGATCGAGAACGCATGTGGTTGAAGACGCTGGATCAAGACGTGCGGCGTACAAAAGAACACTTTGCATCCACGTGTAAAGGCTGTTTGAACGTCTCTTGTTTCAGACGTCTCTCCAAGGGACGTGCACTCCACAATGGAGGTTAACACCATCTGCTCTCACAACCAAAACTTTGATTCACGTCGTTTATTTGCACATCCGCTGGTTTAAGATGTTCTGCCTTCACAACCGCTTGACATCCACTCTGTTTCTCCACCTCTCGCTTAAGGAGGGTTCAAAACCATCGTGCTCTCACAGCCACCAAGAGGAGGTGGGCTTTTGTTTGTCTGGTGGAACGTACGATGAACGTCAACTGGACGCATGTGCACGACGACTCAAAGCTGCAGGCGAACAGCTGCAGCATTAATTATCCTTCAGCTCAATGAATAAGTCTTTTATTGTGTCCAAGAATGAGGGATAAATAAGTGATTATTTTATTTAATAATGTTATCGAACGAATAAGTGATTCATGACGTTTGGACTTCGTGACAGGGGGAATGGTTTTCGAATGTGGAAATGGAAGGGAGGGGGAGAGGTTTTCGATGGAGGAACGAAGTTTCCACGGGAGGTTACGGGGTTGGAAAGCGAACGTGGCGAGGGACCCGGCAATGGATGGCAGCCTGGAAGCCATAAGGATCAATAAGATGGATTTATAGTGGAAAGAGAGATTTAACATTCGAACTCCCAGGACACGTCTCCTCCCAAAATATCCCTTCGACACAAAAGGTAGTGATATCTATCTGCGACATAATTCGAGAAATATCTGTCTGGGGAAAATCCTGCAGTGTCTCGTATGGCATACGGGGGTCTTTTCCAGAACACAACAACATTTAAAAAGTCCCCCCCCCCCCCCCCTTAAAGAGTCCTCAAATATTTATTTCATAAACAAAGGATCCATTGGTACGGGTTTACAAAATACTGAACAATCAAAATCAAATCGACGATGGTTTGGAAACACAAGTTCTTCTAACTTAACTGAGATTTAGCCAATTTAATTCGCTCCATCCACTTTGCTCATTCACGTTCCGCTTGCCCATCCACCGCTCAAGCTTGGGCCATTATCTGAGCAGACACGTCGGAGGGCGCGTCACAACAAAGAGCAACTATTTTAACACCTTCAAATGGCAATCATTCAGCTAAACTTCGACAGACATCATATTGCTGTGCATCCATACCCAAACAAAAATCGACCCTCGACCAATGAGAAACGCTCAGCGAAATGAGCGACCAATGAGAAACGAAAACAGGTGACAATTTTTAAACACCTCAATGAAAACGTAAACGTGTAACATACCATCGGTTTGTAAATAAATTTCAAGGTTGGCGGATCAAATCCAGATTTACGGGTATCGTGGTTAATCTGATCTGATGCCCAGCAACACGGGAACCCTTTTCAAGGTTGACAATCCCTCATCTCCCACACACGACATACTGTAAAGGATTCGGCGGTGGCGGATGTCGCACCCCACTCTTGAACAGCCAATGTTGAAGATTCGGCGTCACTTAACAGGCACCGCCATCTCCGGGGTTATAAACGCCGGCCGGCTCGCCACAGGTCTCGGGTTATGCGCCTCAGTATCACGAATACCAAAATACACCCTGGTGCCTTGCCAAGTTGGGGCAAATAGACCCCCGGCACAGACTGGGTTTGTCCAGAGACCGAGCGGAGTCACCAGTCCGTTAACATTTTGGGTTTTAAATAACAAAATCGAGCGAATTGTTCCTCAGCACGGCACGAATAAACTCAAAGCGGAAACTTTCAATATGAACAGCCAGAATTTTTGGGGAACACATCGGGGAACACGACACACAGCAAAACATTCAGGAACGTTATAATTAATCTATAACCCGCTCTTAACTAGGGAGCTACGGATTACGGGTTTCGAAAGGGACCCGAGCGAGATAAACCTCAGACAACATGCCAGACAACATGCAGACAAGACACAGAGTATTGGTGATGCCTCTGGACGAGGGGAAAAGTGTCAAAAGGCACGAATGCGGCTTCCGTGACAAGCCGATGTCAACGGATTGAGCACCCAGCTTCGAGCATGCAGCGTGGCAAAATGGCGCCCGTATCGGCTTCTCCGGCACCGCTTGCGCACCAGCTTCAGCGCATTCAGC
>JAXMNL010000461.1:1098-12271 GCA_035128595.1 Eptatretus atami | reverse complement strand
GCACACAAGACTTCTACGTCACAGCATCATGGGGCAAAGAAGCTTGACCATTGAGAAAGAGGAGATATTTTTTGCAGAGGACAGAGGTGTTAAAGCTGACAGTGCTTCTGGTGTTCTATCTGTGTGAAAGGAAAATAAATGAAGAAAGCAGGAGAAGAGGAACAAGGGACATCGTGAAAAGGCACAGAAGGCATGTCTGCATTGGTTGGACAATGTGCCAAGGAGCGAGGAGGGAATGTGCTCAGGCAGGTCTGTGATATGGGTGAGATTGGCAATAGGAGACGAGCAGACCAAAATCGAGGTGGAAGGAGATGGTGGAGAGGGATGTGAGGAGGTTGTAGCGACAGGACAGGGTGCTCGGGATCAAGGGTGTGGAGAGGCCGACCCGACAAAAATGCTGGATTCATTTGGACGATTCACCTACTAGTAGTCCTCCCACCTGGGCTACATGCTGATGGTCAACCAGACTGAGTGGTGTTGTGGTTAGAGGGTCCACTCTGAGTCTGGGAGTTTGGTCGATCAACCCCTGGCCAAGTCAACCCGGACTTATAAAATGGTACGTTCCGCTTCCACACCGACACTCAGCACTTGGAGAATAGAGCACGGACACTCGTGCTGGGACTCGGTCGGAAAAACTCACTTCGGATCCGAATCGGTAATATTGGCAAAAATTTACCGGGTCTGGATCGGCTCGAACTCAGATAAGTTTTTAATTATTTATTAACATGATCGAGGCTCGTGGAAGAGCTGGAATCAAGCGTACGTAGAATCACTTTCGAAATTAAAAAATAATTCCAGCATCCGGATCTGGATCTTCATCAAAATCCTCGTCAGCTCCTCCCTCTTCTCCTGGGCAAAGCTGCGCCCATGGACACGATCTGAGCTCCACCACTCGGGAGGCGATAACGCTCCTGCCATCGCTATAGAGGCGACCCAAGCTCCGTCCCTTTCTCTTGCACCGTCTCCCAGCAGCCGGTAGATGTTTCCATCGGGGTAATACATACAATTCCTTAATCACAATCCCTAATTAATTATTACCACACACCATCCCCTGTATGGTGCACATTCAAACTAGATGATCTTTACGCTGACATGTCCCTACTTGTTACATCGAGACGACTAACTACTCGTACACGGACCATGCTACTCGAAACATTTCTATCTGGTCTGAGGGAATGTCTAACCCTCCTTCCTCCCCTCACAAACATAACAATCACCTTGGTCCACCATCAATGGCGGAGGTAATGAATGTGAAAACATTCTCACTCGAATCGAAAAACATTTTTGACCTAATGACGCGAGAGGCATGCACCTCCTCCCACCTCGTCAGAAGCGTAATGATTGTTGGAGAGAAGACATTGTGCCAGTTCGATGACAGCCGTGAAGTTGTCATCGCGAGCATCAATTTCGGCCTTCGTGTCGTAGTGACTTTTCATTGCCAACTGCCCGTCCCTGACGATTCGAGACAATGACGATTAACCGTTGTTACGGACCAAATGGCAAAGAACAAAGTGTCATTCTTTCTTTGTTTTTTGAAGAACAAAAAAAAACAACAACACGGTCATGGGCACAACCAGTTAGCACATCGAGTGAAGGATTCAACCGGCTTTGCACGACGAACGACTCGTGCAGCATCAGGACAGCGCTCGGTAACACAACACTCCGTACCTCGGTTTCTCCGGCGTATCAATCTCTCGGCCAATCTTCTCCATCAACAGCATGAGATCTCGCACCATGCCGAATAAGCGGAACTTGTCCGCCGCGTCGTCCAAGCTCCTTTGCCTGTTTCCGCACGACTCCACAGAGCACGCCAGGCTTCCAGCACCTCCGTCTCTTGGCGCTGCACGTTGTCGGCCCTCTCACCCACCGAGCTGGCTTTCAGCTTGGTGGCCACTTCTTGATGCTGTGAAATCTGGGGGTGGTGGTTTTGTGAGCAGCTGGCGGTTTACTCGGGAAGTGTTTTGTGCATGCAAGGAAGTGCAAAATTCCATAAATCCTGGCAAACCTTTCTGTGCAAAAGACGAATGAAGAAAAATATTTATATCGTGAACACATCACGTGTTCGATTCTTATCAAAAGTACATCTTTGGTTCGACGAGACAACGACAGCTGTATTATATTATTACAACATCGAGGCTCGACGCTCAATGAAGAGCGAGGTGACAGAGAGTAGAAAGGAAACGAACAGTGGGACCACAGGTTTTTTTATACCTGTCGAGGCTCGTATGAGAGCTAACACACAACGCACAGCAAGGGGGGCATGAGACAAGAGGGGCGGGAGTGGGAAGGACAAAACAGTGGGGAACAGAGACATTAGGAGATCTGTGAAAGGAGAGGGATGGGGCGGGAAATGGGGAATACAAGATGGACATTACAGGACTTTCAGGAAGGAAAGCAGGGAATTTGAAGGAGGGGGCTTGGGGTGGATCAACGGGGGTAGAAAGATCGAGGATTTGGATGGGGATGATAAGAGGTGGTGGTGAACAGGGTTTTGAAGGCCTGGAGGGAAGAATGGGATTGAAGAGAGTTGGGATTTATTCAAAGGCGGGAAAAAAGAGGAATGAAAGAGTGAAGGTGAGCAGTGATTGTGATTTTGGTAGGTTTACCAGAAGGGAGTTGTTGGCGGATCTTGAGTGCCCTGCGGAAATGTGGCGGGGACAAATCGCAGAGAGACGGGGGGGGGGCGAGCCAGAGAGGGGAGGTAGAAGACAGAAAGACCATCGACCAGCTTGCGGTGAGAGAGTGAGAGAGCCACCGACCCAAAGACTCAGCCTCATCGTGGGAGATGCAAATGATCCTAAATGCCTTGGTTTCCACAGCGTGAAGCCAAGAAAGGTGGGAGGCAGGAGCACCAACCCAAAGGTGAGAGCAGTACTGGGGGACATCGCGAGTTCAGTGCCGTATGGCGAGAGCGTGAGAAAAGCTGGAGAGGTGGAGTAGGATGTGCAGGGAATGGCGAAGGAGAGATCAGTGGATAGGGCGGAGAAGAGGATACTTATTGGACCGAACACGAGAGAGGATTGCACGCAGGTGCGAGAGAAAGGGATGAGATGAGCAGACTGGAGACTATTGGGAGAGAGGTTAGAGGCTTGGAAAGATAGGACTGTGTACCAACAGGAAGAGAGTGCAGTGGATGGAATAGAGGTAAAAAACCTGTGATAGCGAGAGATACTAGAGTGCACCCTCTATACATCCAAATCCAGAAGAGAACTGATTGTATGCGACAAGAGTGAAGAGTGGTGTGAGAAGGAGAGGAGAGAGGGGGTGCGAAAGAACGAGAATAGCGTTCATGAGAAGAAGAGAAATAATAGCCATGGAGGTGAGCAATTTGAACAAGTATGAATAATAGTCAACCGGGATTAGAAGTGAGATTCAGTGTGTCCACATGAGAAACATGAGTGGAAACAAAGTCTTCTAGAGTTGTTATCAAACGTAGCCTGAGGAGTTTGTTTAAACCGAGGAAAGAACCGAAGAACCAGAAATGGATAATTAACTGCAGTGAGCGAAGGAAAGCACTCGGCTCGCGATTAGCAGGTTTGAGGGATGACAGATGGTGCCAGGATCAAAGAGAGTTATGGGAGTGAAGCTAGGCCAGAGTCTAAAAAATGAAGGATGACAATGATAAAAGAGATAAATACCAGGAAAAAGATGACGCAGAAGAAGAAGGGATAGAGCGATGCCAAACCTGGAAGTGAGGAACTCCAGCACCTGGAGATCTAGGAACAAGGGAATGTATGGAAAACAAAAAGAGTACTCTCGCGAGATATAGATAACGAGAGGAGCCGAACGATGTGAGACATAGTGAAATATGCAGGAGGATAGCTCATGCGAGCCTGAGTAGGAAGAACACAGACAGATGGAGGACTCTTCGATACCGAAGGAATAGGGAATAGAGATAAATATCGAAGTTGGTAGGAGCACAGGGGCTAATGGATTGTTGGAGCAACCAGTAGACACACGTAGTACGAAACACAACAGGGCGATTGGATATAACCGTGTATCTGCAGAGGAATTGGAGCTCACGTGAGGACACTCTTGAACTGAAGACATGAATGCGCGGGTGACATGAAATGGACACCAGATCACATACTGAGATGGAAGAGACAGGAGACCAGCAAGGACAAGATGCCAGGGTAGAGTAGTGACGAGTGAGATCGTGAACACACCCAAATATATATGTGAAATCAGATCTGAATAAGCCATTGGAGAAGAAGGTAGAGAAGGCTGATGATGTGAGTTTGATCTCAAGATAGAGAGAGCAATGAGATGGCATTCAGCGCCATAAACTGCGTAGGAGTAGTACGTAACTCATAATAGGGAAGCAGGCGAGATGACAAGATCTAAGAGATGGTGACTGAGTGAGAAGCTCTAGACAAGAGAAGAGATCCATGTAATGGATTAGGAATATACAGCGGCGATGTATAGGAAACTAGCAGGAGGATGACTGAGTAATGTTGCTGATTCCAAGCAGATACACACACAAGATATGACCATCCGTAAGAGACACAAATGAAGAAGGGAGAGTTTGAAATAGAACCAGAAGAAGTAGGATATGGAAGCACGCACCATGAGGGAGAAACTGCGGAAAGTTTTTGCAAGGACCGATAGAGGGAAAACATAGGGAGGGTAGAGCAGACGAGATCGGACTCCGAGAGACTAGGCACACGCGAGGAGAGAGATGGCTTATGAGCATGATATTCATAGAGTGTACGAGATCGTATGAGAGCATAAAGCGCGCGAGCGGAAAATGAAGTATGCTCAAGGAGAAAAGGAGAGAAAAACTGAGGTGCGAGGAAAGGAATAAACTATAATAGCCGCTTGACTGACACTGAAGTGTTATAGTGGGGGAGAATGGTAAAAAGTGAAATGGTTTCAGAGGCAACAGAAGAATGAGTTCCAGAGATATCAACGAGCACGTCCAGAGAGATGGAAAAACTCCAGAAGTAAATGAAGGCATACACATGACAACTTATATCACGAGTTCAGCACGTTTAGGACGCAGTGTATCACAGTGCGGCCATTTTGAGGTAAGGGAGGGGATGGAGGGGAACATACACCAGAAACAGATTTGATTGGACGCCACCAGGATTTGAGGAGGGAGAGAGGTTTGAGTTCAAGATTGAGATGAGAAAGATGTGTTTTTGCTCTCCTAGGGTAGATACAACCCTTGTTCCGACCTTTAATGGAAGGAACTGAGATTACCCTCAGTTGGGTTTGCTTTCCATGAGGAAAAGGCAATGTTCAGGACACTGCCTCCCACAAGCTCAGTGAACCAGGGGGGAGGAAGGGTAGGACAACTGAAGACAAGGGGATAAATCTGGGCATGAGGGAGAGAAGTTTCTTTGAAAGAATTCCCAGGATGATTGTTGAGCAAACGTTATAAGATGTTGAGAGCGCATGCAGGGGCGGAGTGCCAGTCGGCTTGAGTGAAATGCCAGACTCGACGGCGGTGAGGTGGTTCTCTGATAATAGCCAGAGAGATGTCCACTTTGACAAGGACGTGGTCAGAAGAACCGATTGGAGCGGAGGAAGAGCAGCAGATATTTTCAGGGAAATTTTGTCAAAATCAGATCCAGAAGAGATGGAGTACCATTGGATGAGATCCGGGTCGGGAAATTGAAGATTGAGTCAGTCCCAATGAGTCAGAAAGCTTTTGCTGAAGTGCCATGACAGGTGTGAGAGGTACCACACCTAGCCAACTGGCATGATGACAATTGAAGTCCCACATATGAGGAAGAGAGAGTTTGGATGAGAGATAGAAGTTGTCCATGTTTTCGATAGTGAGGTGAGATGGAGTCATCACTGCTTGATGGACGGGGTGATCATACACATATAACATGAGTGGGAGTGAGGAAGGCGCGAGCCAGAGGTGAGTTCTGCGCGGAGGGGTGGGGGAAGTAGCGGCGTGCAAGTGGAGAGTGAGGAATAAGTCTTTGATGAAGAGAGCAACCTCTCACACCACGAGGCTCAGGTCTGTCATACGGAAGGAGGAAGTAGACGGGAGAGTAGTACTTGGGAGGTCAGAACGCTTGGGGGAGGAAAGTTCTCAGTGCAATGTGCGACGAGTGTGTTCGGCAGGCAACCTAAGGAGATCTGTTGAAAGTTGGAAGCAGAGGAGCTGGAGCATTGATGGATGCACCTCATTCCATTTGGGTAAGCCAGGGAGCGCGAGGGTGTGGTGACGGGTCATGGGTCACGGCAGGGCGGAACAGTAGATGCCAAGAAGTGAGACAGGGAGGATAGGTAAGTAGACATGTGTTGGGAAGGAGAGTTTGTAGGCAATTGTGTGCTGTTTGTTTCCCAGTGCAACCTGAATGAGAGATCCGAAGGTCGGCGAAGGCTCGATCATGAGGGCCCACTGCATGAGGAGGAGACAGAGGTTTGAGGTGCATGGGGGATGGGAGGAGAGAGAGGGGGGCTCAGAAAGGCAGGTGCAGGAGTAAGGGAGTTTGAGAGTGGGGATTGCAGAATAGTGTAGGAGGGCTGAATGGAGGAGAGGCCTTTCTTTTGTTGGGGCTGGGGAAGGGGACGGCAGGCGAGCATTGAGGCATAGTTGGCACCTAATTGGTGACATTGTTAGACAATAAGAAGGAGGAAATTAAAATGCATGGAAAGGGAGTAGGAGAGAGGATGGGGATGCAAGAATAAGCGCGGATTGTGAGGGACAAGACGTTAAGTTAGGATGCGCTAGGATTCAATGCCGGAGTGATAAAAAAAACTGAGAGTGCGAGTCGGGATGGGGAACGACCATAAATGTGGTGTCCGCAGGTGCGCAGACTGTTGAAGGCGCAGGGGCAAAGATTACGGTGTGATTCAGAAAAGTGGTTCAACAAACTGGGGAAGAGGAGCAAAGAAGCATGGGTGGAGTGTGGGGCAGGAAAGCTCGATTTTGAGAGTTTAACACCACCTGTATCCATGGCAGCATAGCTGGGAGAGAGGGAGGGTCTGAGAGAGCAGTCGAGCGTGAGACCAGAGGAGAGGCGATAAAATGCAGACCACCCAAACTGCCTGCAACAGGCCTTGTGTCTCAGCTTAATCGAGGAGGAATTAAATATAGTTGAGCTTAGAAAGAGATTTTCCTGGAGAGAGAAGATGTGATGCTGGGATCCCAACCTATAGCGGAGAGCAGTTGTCCATTGAGCTCAAGACGAAATCCTTGTCGGCTGTGATGTTCAGATGTTTCAATGAATGATTCAGATTGATGGAGGATACTCAATCTGCGTGTTGGCTTTTGAGGACAATGTTTTGCATTTGGTGAGTCCGGGAGAGGTTTGGGTCGATGGTGAGGCCGAGAAGTTCAGGAGAGAAAACCTCTTCCAGTTTTTGACCGGGAAATATATCACTGGGATTGTTGTATTATTCTTCGAGAGCAACTGGGTGACAGTGCCAGATTTTCCAGGATTGAAAGACAAGTTTCGTTTGTCATAGACAATCCTTATTATTTGTTTATATTCCATTAGCTTGCTTACATGGCCTTGATTTCACGACTATAACTGGAAGTAAGCTTACGAGTCTGTCATTCATGGGACATGTTTTTGCAATATTTTTTTGTACGTGAGTGATGTTTGCTGACATACAGGCCAATGGAGGCATTCATCGGAGAAGGACAGACTGAAGGGACGAAGAAGTAGAGCAGAGATTTGAGAACCAAGGCACCGATGCATCTCTTGATCTGCAGTCGATGATGAGTCGAGGCTGGCCAGAACTTTATCCACCTTCCTCTTTCTCCGGAGTGCAGCAGATCGTGTGCTAGAGGCTAAGTTGGAGACGGAGTGGATGGGTTGTCACGGTACGGAATGAGGCAGGACAAAGCTAGAGCATCATCGGTTACTTTGTATCGTGTTGGAAAATTCATCAAAGTGTACAGAGAAGAACCAAAAATATGACTAAATGATTACTTACACCTGCTGAGGAATGCAAAGCTTGAAGATCGTTCTCGAAGGCACTATGTCGGTGCTGCAGATCTTTCACTGTGCTGACGTCACGGCCGAGTTCATTGGCAGGTTTTTGAGTTTCTCGCGTACGTTCGCCAGGAGGAGGCGAGAGTCGTGCTCGAAGCGGCGGTGACCTTGCAAAGTCAATAGGAACTGAGTGTATGAGTCCATGAACTGCAGTAGATCGGCCAGGATTTGTTAAGAGCATCTTTCCATGTGGCAACCACGGCAGAGTGAGCGTTCCCCGTCGACATCAAGGGGTCCATGATGCTCAACAGGCTGTTGATGCGTTCTTGCCCGACAGTGGCCGTTGTCTCGAGCAACCTTGCGGAAATGCTCGAGCAGCACCTGCAAAGCACGAATAACGATCGGTTAAAAGAAGGACCGACAGAACGTTTTAACCATGCGGATGAAAATGGAACGACCCATTTTAAAGTGTACGAGGCAGACCACGAGAACTCATGGGATATCCAAACACGTCTGAATTCCCGAAGCTCAACTCTACTTCCAGGATTGCAAGTTAAAAAAAAACTAACAAAAAAAATAATTAAGAATGAAGCCAAACACGTCACATGTGTCCGCCGTTCACATAGACGCGACTGAGCCGGGGGTGATAAGACCCACACAAATTACTGAACGGTGTTTAAGTTTACGACACTGCGTTCAATGAATCACCATTTACAATTCCTCAAGGATCAGCCAAATATGAACCTGAACCTGGCGGTGAAAGGCACAGGAGGAAAAAAGGTGGAAAGATGTTCCGTATATTAAAATGGGTTTATTGAAAAAGATATGGGGATAAGGGTGGATGGACAAGATGCGATAAATAAGTGGTCGACAGACAAAAATATTAATGATGGAACATGTAATGTTATAAACCAAAGCGTAACCCGCTAATGGTGCCCTGATAGTAACCACAAGCTTGTTGCAGAAACTCTGAAGTTGCCGTTTAAATCTGCGAGAATGGTCCCCCATACCAGCCTGGCTGGATGTTGGCAAGCTCAAGGATGAGAGGTGTAGCTGAGGAGTTTGTGAACAGGCTGAGTGGAGATTTGGGGGTCTGGGTGCTTTGGGGGATCCTGAAGAGTTGGAGCACAATGTTCAACCCATGTGTCAGAACTGGGTCTCCGTCGAAGTTCATGGTCTTGCAGCTGACAATGACCCCAAACACACTTCAAAAAGCTCCCAGGAATGGTTCAACACAAAACTCTGGACTGTTTGTGGTGGACAGCAATGAGTCCAGATCTAAACCCATTGAACACCTGTGGGAGATCTGAAAACAGCAGTTGGGAGATCTGGGAGAAGTACCCTTCAAATCTGGGAGAACTGGAGCAGTTTGTACAAGAAGAGTGGGACATCCTGCAGTAGAGAGGAGTAGGACCCTCATTCATGGCTACAGGAAGTGCTTGACTGCAGGTTTTTTGTCCAAAGGCCGTGATACCAACATTAAGTCGAGGGTGTCAATAATTTAATAAATGCCATTGATTTTTATTTTTGATTTAAAAGGATTTATTAAGGTTCTGAATCAAAACAAAGGTTCTGTATATATCAACGAGGACATAAAGAATCGTGGAGACAAAATACATTTGTCAATTTCAAATTAGGAAAAAATATGAGTTAAAAAAAGTGCACAAGGGTGACAATATGTTTGGCCACGACAGTCTCTGGACATATTCTAGGGAGGATGTCGGACGGATAAGCTGTGTACATCGTTTGGGAATGTCAAGATCTCTGACCTTGATTTCGCAGACGATGCGTCATCTTTGCGGATCTCTAGATCTTTTGGACCTGGTACGAGTTGCTGAATGATGTGAGGGACGCCGCTGGATTATGGGTTTCTGGGTCAAAACTGCGGAGAGTCAGGCTTGTAGCAAGTACTATCCTTGGTACTTGCATCGTGGTGTGATCTGTTTGTGTGTGTGAGATGTTGGAGTCACAGAAGATTCACTTACCTTGGCAGTGATATTCATGTCTCTGCTGGCTGTGAGTCAGAGGTCAATTGATGTCTGGGGAGTCATGGATTCACTGGATCATGGGTGTGGTGTCTGTCGGTACCAATGCAAGAGGAAGAAAGTCCAAGTATTTAAGTCCTTGGTGTTTCTTGTCTTACTCTACGGATGTGAGACTTGGACTCTGACCAGGGATCTGACATGGAGACTTAACTCCTTCAGTACCAGGTCTCTTTAAAAAAATCCTTGGCTATCACTGGTCAGACTTTGTGTCCAGCGGTTGCTGAGAGAGACTCAAATGAGATTTGTTACTTGAATTGTCCGTGAGGGTCAGCTGCGGCTGTATGGACATGTGACTCATTTTCCTGACGCTGATCCTGCTCACCAGATTCTCTCAGCGAGGGAGTCTCGTGAGTGGAGGAGGCCGAGAGGCCGACCAAGTGCCTCATGGTTGCAGCAGGTTGATCAGAATCTCAAGGAGATGGAGGGGGCAAGGATTCTGCCTGGGCGGTGGCCAGACGGAGGCCCCTGGAGTACTGGCAGAAAGTGGATGCAGCGACGCATTGCCGGCGCACGCTCTCACACCTGATCTGACCTGATTCATACTTCGAAGGGGGAACAGACGACGAATTTAGGCTGGCGCGTGCTGGTTGTGCTGTAGCTTGAGGCAAATTGCGGCTCAGGGCACAAAGAATGGCGACGAGGAGGCCAGGAGAGAAGATGGTGGCCAAGCAGAGGAAAGGACAGAGATGTTCCTTCTTTCAAGGTGCCAGCTACAACTGCATCTGCTTATAATGGACAGTCACTACCTGCTCAGTGTACGTTTTACAATATGTCTTACTTCCAGACAAATAGCTACTCAGAGCGTAAAACCGAAGCTACTCGATCACATGGTCCATCCTAAAGTCTTATCACAATTAAGATTTGACCCCCCCCCCATCCCCTTCACCCAACTTCCACATCACAATACTCTTTGACAAGTACACGAAACAGCAGTCAGGCATTCAATGAGGGACAGCAAGAAAGTTTCACTGACCGTAATGTCTTCCTTCTCATCTGGCACATCAGAGGAGGAGCAACAACCTCACGTTCTAATTATCCATTGCTCCAGCTCGTTCAGCTCATGTTTCACCTGGAACAGTTTGACTTGATCCTCAAGATTCCGAAGCGCTTCTTAGCCCGGTCCTTGAGTCTTGTGTACAGCTTGTCTCTCGTGCGACTGTCGCCGTTCAATTGACTCGCTGGATAAAAACGATGCAAAACGACAGGTGAGACTGCAATCAAGATATA
>JAXMNL010000459.1:29427-40247 GCA_035128595.1 Eptatretus atami | reverse complement strand
GTTGACCAGTTAAAGGAAAAAGCAAGGTTGGAGTACGAGGAGATAGTGAAAGAACAAGGAAATGAAACAGAAAAGGAGATTGGCCAAATTGAAAGAAAAATGAGATTGGAGAATGAAAAACATGAGGAACAGTGGGAGAGAAAACAAAAACGATATGAATTTGAAACAGAACAACAAAAGGAAAAAGCAAGGTTGGAGTACGAGAGATAGTGAAAGAACAAGGAATGAAACAGGAAAAGGAGATCACCAATTGAAAGAAACGGTGAGATTGGAGAAGAAGAACATGAAAGACGTGGGATAGAAAACACAAAGAAAACGAGTTTGAAATTAACCAACTCAAGGAGAGAGCAAAATTTGAGTCCACAGAGATGGAAAACTCCGAAAGATAACGAACAACTCAAAAAGCTAGGAGAGGAAGAAGCGTCCAATGGGCCAGGAAGTAGAACAGCAACAATGATAGGGATGTGTGACATCACCAGGGAGGAACGTTAGTGGTGCGGGACTTGATTGACATCACTCGTCGATGAAACAACAATTAGGGCAAACCCTGAAAATGGAGACTGTGCAAATAATAACGAGAGCCCGGTGACTGAAACGTGTAAGACGAGACACGAGGTGACGACGTCCGAAAAATCAAAAGAGACGAAAAGCCAGGAAGAGACGGAGGTAATGAACGAGGTGACGGAATTAACAGAGACACAAAGGGAGATGCAGGAATTAAATAACAGAGGCACGGGAGAGAGAGGGGAATTAAAAGAAACTGAAGACGAACACACAACCAATGGAGTAGCGAGGACAATGGGGGTGAGCTGGCGGCATGTTTGGTGACCCGGTGCAAGCAGCAGGATAGCCTCTTCAGGAACGGGGAGACGCCAAGCGGATCGGGTCGGTCGAGCTTTGCGATTAGAGGGGGGAGTGCTGTGGACTGGTACACACGGAGCTTGGCGGTGTGAAGGCCCGAGACCCTTGTGGTGGCGCGAATCCCAGTGTGGTTGTCCCGGTGTGTGTGTTTACGAGTGTGGCGAAAATCGTGAGGAAATGGCATGTGTGAGACAAACCACTGTGTGAGGTCGGCGGTGTGAAAGGGAGATGACGTTGGTATGCGAAACGCAACGCGTGCCGAATGAGAGTGTAATGATCGGGTGTGTGGAGCGTCATGGCACGTGGAAGTGCGTGGCGTGGAATGGCGACAAAGACGGCACCAGAAGAGGGACAAAAGGCCGAGTAGCGGCCGAGTGTTGACTAGGCTTGTGGTGTGCATTAAAAACACACCCGTAGACGGTATTTCGGCGTTTGATCCGGAAGGCTGCGACTGGATGTCGTCGTGGGCGTACGGCGCGATTGGCTAGAAGGGTCGTCGCACGGCCGCGGGCGAGAATCCACAACAATATCCTGTTCACAGATAAACAAACATGGATGACATGACGTTCGTCCATCCTGGTGGTGGAGGAACAACGATGTGTGAAGAGGTGGAGGCCACGATTCCCGACAGGGTGATGAACGTCATAACCCGCAGGTGATATCCCCCGCTCCCCCAGCTCACCAACCCCCCCCTCCCCCCCCCGATCCTCTACACTAACGACCGATTCTGATCCTGAACAGATCGAGGAATTGTGCTGCGGTCAGTAACGTGTCATGTACATCGCTGGTATTCAAATGGGGGATCCGGATCTCAGGGGTTCCCCGTGTCCCCTCCACTCCATCAACAGCTCCCTCCAAGGACCGATTTCCTTTGATCTGCGATGTCTCGCGACCTGAGCCCGACCCCAAACGAAATGTGTCTCGCCATCCTCCCCTCCTCGAGTGCGGAACGGGGCTAAACCCCGTTATTAGGTCTCAGGAAACGAACCACCGAACATTCGTTCTCTCGTCCCCCACTCTCCTACTTGGGGTTCGTCACGATCAAGAGGCCAGACAGAGGAAGGTGATACACAAAACATACCGAATTGTCGCAAAATGGCGGAAGAGGTGAGTGTGACGAGGATACGTGGTGCCAAACAGAGAGTGAGTAACAAAACCGATGGATATTTGGATTTGGAGCGACTTTTTTCCGGTGTCTCTTTTCCAGGCGAACATTAAACAATTAATGAAATTCAACTGAACGGGAAAACTCGTCTGGCTGAGTTTTTCCACAACAACGGAAAAGTGGGTAAAAGTACCCGTTCCACAGAACTCCCATGACCCAATTCACCCGCAATCCCCCTCCCCCAGACCCACCATCACCGCCCATTCACCCCTCCCCCAGACCCACCATCAACCCCTCCCCCAGCCCACCATTACCACCCAATTCACCCCTCCCAGACCACCATTACCCCCACACACCCCCCCACAGACCACCATTCCCATTCACCCTCCCCCAGACCCACCATTACCCACCACCCTCCCCCAGCACCATTTCCCCTACCCTCCAACAGACCCACCATTACCCATTCACCCCTCCCACAGACCCACCATTACCCCCCCATTACCCCTCCCACAGACCACCATTACCCTATCACCCCCTCCCACAGACCCACCATTACCCTACACACACCCCTCCCCCAGACCCCCAATTACCCCCACACACCCACCATTACCCCCATATACCCCTCCACAAGACCCACCATCACCCCCACAACCCCTCTCCCAGACGGACCATCACCACCACACCTTCCCACATTCCCCCACATCACCCCGACCATCATCCCCACACCCTCCCCAGACCCACCATCACCCCACACACCCCTCCCACAGACCCACCATCATCCCACACACCCCTCCCACAGACCCACCATCATCCCACACACCCTCCCAGACACGAACCATCACCCCCACACCCCTCCCGCCTATCACAACTTCCACCCCACGAACCTCCATTAAAAGTTTTCATTCCAATTAAAGAAAGTCCCTCCTGTCCCAATCACCTTCACACTGATAATCTCCACCTCATTCCTTTTCTCTGACTCGGTTCAGATACCCCTCGAAAGACGTTTGGACCTTATACACTAAAAACAACTTCCACCTGAAAAAAAAAAACAAATAACTCCAAAACACGTTGAGATACCATCCAAGCTCATCAAGCCCAAGATCAACTGTGAAAAGGTTGACAACTGGGAACTTCAATATAAACGGTCGATGACCGTGGAGACAAAAAACAAACCACTCTCGACTTTTCACCAACAAAGAAGTTTGCATGTCGGGTCACTGGGAAGAGGAATTCAGACTTCTTCATCCATTGATGCAGAAAATGTTTTTACTTGTGACTTGTTGCGTGTTGGGTTTTTTGGTGGGAATAGTGGTCGATATTTGGAATGTGACCCATTGATCAGAGAGCTGCCGAACCGCACCCACATCTGCCCTTGACAACAGACCACATCGTCCCTTGACAACACCCATAATCTGTCGCTTGACAACACCCACATTCTGTCCCTTGACAACACCCCCAACAATCTGTCCCTTGAACAACAACCACATATGCCCTGACAACAGCAAACAGCGGAAAATGCCGTTGTTACGAACGTCGCGGCGAAACAGAAAGCCACAATTCCAGCGTCCGTGTGCAGTCAGCCGTGAAAGCGGCTGATTTGCAAAGTGATCAGAAACGGCCTCTGCAAGAAAGGAACTGCCAATCAGTAAGTGGAGGGGGGCGGAGCACCGGGGTGAAGGTCGAAGTGAAAAGGGGCGGGCCGAACTCGGTGAAGGTGGGGAGCGGGCGCCCCCGGGCCCGATAAAAAGCCGTGCTGAACGTCGAAGTCAGTGGGAGGGCAGTTGGGCTGGGTCGTTGGAGACGGGAGAAGTCCGCCAGGGGCAGTTGTCAGTGAGAGTCGTCAGCGAGAACGGAGCGCGTCGCAGCCGGAGACGGAGCGTGTCGACAGCGGAGGAGCAAGCTACGTCACGGACCGAGCAGCGGCCTGAGTGTCACCACGACTGGAGGAGTGAGCGGGTCCTGAAAGAGCATCAACTCTAGAAGAGCCCGTGATCCAGGCCGCGGGAAGAACGTCAAAGCGACAAGGATAGCCGCGCCAAGCTGCTCAAACGCTCAACGACTGGCAGCGTTTTGCGACCCCAGGTGGAACAGAGACAGATACCCGAGGGTCGCCGAACAAAAGCCCATCGAGTCGCCACCAAAGGCGGCAAGGAACCAGCCCGGCCTCTCGGAGCCCTGCGTCATCCGGCTTTGAGGAATATTAAAGGCTTACGAGCCGGTGTCTTTCTTTCTTGGGTTTTTGTATGGAGTCTGTGTGGCGCCTTGTTACTTGAAGTAGAATTGTTATTAAGTGGCGTGCTGTAAATGAAAATACAATCGGCTGTCGGCTTTGCTCGTGTCTTGTCCCCTATCGCCATTCAAATACTGCCTTACGTGTGAAAATAATAAACGCCATTGTTGAGATGTCAACACCCTCATTGCGTCACTTTTCTCCATTTGACGCCATGTGCGCTCGGGATATAATCTGGCTATTAAGCTTTAGGGTTACTTTCATACCGTTTATCAACTTTCATACCGTTAATCATTTCATACCGTTTATCTGCATTCATACGTTATCAACTTTCAATAACCGTTATCGCTTTTTCATAACCGTTATCCGCTTTCATACCGTTATCGCATTCCATACCGTTATCAACTTTCAACCGTTAATCACTTTTCATACCGTTATCGCTTTCAAATAACCGTTATCACTTTCATACCGTTATCCCCTTTCATACCGTTTCTCACTTTAATACCGTTACACTTTCATACCGTTTATCAACGTTCATACCGTTATCCACTTTCATAACCGTTATGCTTCTGCCGTTATCACTTTTCATACCGTTATCGCAGTTCAATACCGTTATCACTTTCAATACCGGTTAGCTTCATTCATAACCGTTTCAACTTTCATACCGTATCACTTTCATACCGTTAAATCATTTTCATACCGTTAATCACTTTCATACCGTTATCACTTTCATACCGTTATCACTTTCAAATCCGTTATCCGCATTCATACCGTTATCACTTTTCATACCGTTATCGCTTTCAAACCGTTATCACTTTTCATACCGTTATCGCTTTCATACCGTTATCACTTCATACCGTTATCACTTTCATAACCGTTATCGCTTTCATACCGTTATCACTTTGCATACCGTTATCAGCTTTATACCGTTATCCGCTTTCCAATACCGTTAAGTACTTTCATACCGTTATCGCTTTCATACCGTTAATACTTTCATACCGTTTATCGCCTTTCACACCTGTTTTATCGCCTTCAATAACGGTAGAGAATCACTGACCGGCAAAGGATTTCTAAAGCACATCCGATTCATAAACAAGGACAAATGTGTCCAAGAGCCCGCGTCCTAAGGTTTTGTCTTTCACCAGAAAACAAGAAAAGAAAGGAGAAAAAGAAAGAAAAAAAAAAACAACTTCCACGATATTTTCGTCAACGTGCCTTGATTAAGCCAATAGCGAGACCTGTCATAGTGTATTTACGTATTACAAAAATATAGTGTATTATGAATAAGGTGTTTACGGAAAATACTATATATTAATGGAATAATCTTTTAAAATAGTAACTGTGACTTTTCGAAAAACTTAGCAAATGTCCGAATATATTTAAAAGTTCATGTAAGACGTTGCTCTCAAAAAGGCACCCCCCAAAATGAAGCGAAGGATGTGTACAGTGTTAGTTTTAAGGGATCCCAGATCCTGTAATATAAAAGAGCCCGAGTCCCTAAAGTTTTTGTCTTCACCCAGAAAGAAGAAGAACACACAACAAGAAGAAGAACAAGAAGGAAGAAGAACAACGCCGAGCTCTCTTAGAGCTCTGTTGAAATGTATGTTGTGGCATATTGGACGTAAAACTGCTTCGCAGCCACCGACGCTCTGTGCAGAGTATGGTTCCAATGGATGGATGAAGTGTTCTTTCTTAGTTTCCCAGGGAGAAAGTAACCACGGCATTTTTACAGGTAAATCAACAAACGCACACACCAATCTGCCCAAGTTAACCCTGAAATGCGGTAACGCGAGTTAATCATCCGAACGACCTCAAACAAATCGAGCACGTTTTGGGAATAATTGGAAAAGCCGACTGCGAGCCAGACCTAAAATCGTCGCCCACATAAATGTCCGACCTACGAATGCCTCGTTGTGGCTGAATGGAACAAAATCCCAACAACAATGTTCCAACAGCTGATGGAAAGCCCTCCCAGAAGAGTGGAGGCTGTGAAAGCATCAAAGGGGGACCAACTCCGTTATTAATGCCCATGATTTTGGAATGAGACGTTGGACGAGCAGGTGTCCATTTACTTTTAGCTGTGTAGTGTATGTCGAGAGGCCACAGAAAGCACATAAGGCCCACCACACCACAGCCTTTTTTGGTTTTTCTAACATCAATTCACTCAATTGCAGTTAATTTAACATATCCTGCTTTGCCGTTCCAAAGGAAACATTGGTGTAATGGATCTCGAGTAACTTCAACATCTCCTTAATCGTTTTTGAAAATTTTGAAAGGGGGTGCGTGTGGACTTTCTATGGCTTGTAGGTCAAAGAGACCGAGTTTGTAAAAAGGCTTCTCAGACAACCGAGAGGTGCATACAATCACCAACATCTGAAGAAAGTAAACCTTCAATGAAGTTTAAGAACACGCCACCAATGTTTTACCTGATTTCGTAATATTGGGCTGTAGCAAGTTATAGTATACGAGGTCTTGTCTGTGTTTGGTTAAATGTATAGATGCCAAATAATGTATTGGGCCAAGGAGTAAACCATGGGAAATTTGGGTTGAGTGTACTGGACCAAGGACCACCATGTAAAGATCAAGATAACTACCAATGCCCCGCTTAGCAGACAGAGGCCCTCAAGCATGCACCCTTGCAGGACAGAGGCCCCTCAAGCATGCTTCATTGCAGACAGAGGCCCTCAGGTATGCTCCTTGCAGACAGAATGTTTTGAAAAAACGGAAAAAACTTTGGACTCTGTAATCTCTGAAACACGCACACAAGGAAAAATTAACAACTGCACACTGGCAAGTACTCCTTCAAATGGGAAAGAGTGATTATTTTAATGACGTCATAGGTGCCTTTCGTTATGATGGTCATAATTGTATATGTAGAAAATGTCCCATCCGATCAGTAGAAAATTTTTGAGGTCACAAAATTTTGAATGAACCGTCATCAGTCACGTTATTGGTTGCCACATGTTTGTTTTTAACCTTTAAAAATCTTCTTCTGGAAATGGCTGAACAAGATTGAAGGCGAAACTTTAACATATGACCCCTATCCATGACGAAACAAAAGGTTCACACCGCGGACGACATGATCATGCGGCACATGGTTTTGCCCGCCATTGTATCCTGCACTAAAACAAATACCTTCTTCTCCAGAATGGCTGGACAGAATCAAAGAGAAAAACTTCACAATTAATGTTCCCCAACCATGCGTGTAACCAAGGTTAAGGAAGAACTAATGTCACATGGTTGGCAAGCCAAATTGGATTTAAAAGAATATTAAATAATGTTTTCTTGAGAACCGCTGGAATCAAATCGAGTTAAACTTTATGGGAAATACATCTATCTATAAATTCCAGCAATCTCTGTGTGTCTGTCTGTCTGTGTCGCCGTTTCTCGACAACCCCCTGGTCCGATCTAATTGAACTTGCAGGAATATTGCTGGGGAGTCTGAGATTAGCCTGGGAAAAGGGCCGGGGAGCCTTTTCAAGGTTTTGATATTAATCGGACAAGTGGTTCCCAAGTTACGGCCATATTATCTATCAACCAATGACAGGACACGGTGCTGACGTCACAATAATTTTTTTTGTTTGTTTTTTTTGCACGTACAGGCAACGAACTGGTGTTTTTAAATATCCAGTAGTGATGGGAATAAATTTTTAATTTCAACTTGATTGGGATGTTATGGTCTGGCGTCAGAATTATTATTTTTTATGACATGGGGTTTTTTTAAAATTAATTTTAAATCAGCCTCACTTGCTGTTCCCGGGGTTGAAGGGGGGAGGAGAACAGCTTGAAATGCGAATAATATCCCAGGTTCCTACTGATGACTTCAAAATCTTTTATTTTGCTTGTGAGTTCCCTTCCTGATTACCTCACATGCAGAACTGTATCTTTTGGTCTCCATTTGACTTGAAATTTGAATTTTAATTGTAATCCATTCTAAAATTCATTGAATAATTAATAATAATAATAATAAATTATAAAAAAAACTTCATGGGTCAGGGGTCAAGGTGTCGGTTGCAATCAAAAGCGGGAAAAAAAAAAAAAAACTTTTTCCCCTTTGGAAACCCCCCGGGTCCATCATGGCCAGAAGTTATACAAGTGGCAGTTCTAAAATGTCTCATTCAATTTGTAACACACTCATACACAAACGTCACAACAATAATACACAACATAGAAAGTATCACTAACACCAAAACAACAAGTCCTGGTGGGGTCTGCAATCTCATTGCTCTTTTTCTTGTTTATCAATGTGTTTTTTAAAAATAAACTAGTGCGTGCCCGTACGTGGCGTGGCCGTACATGCAAAAAATAATAATAAAAAAAATAAAAAAATACTTCAAATCCGCGTGCCAGAAACAACAACCAACACAAGGCGTTCCTTCGCTCTCAGAGCGCCCGTACGTGTGTGGCCATACCGTGCAAAAAAAACAAAAAACATTTCAAACAACCACACACAGGCCGTTCCTTCGCTCTCGTCTAAACGACGACTGATTGGGGCATTGCGTATCTATAAAATCGCATAAGAAATCGAGAAAATTATAGAATACAAGGAAAGTGATCATATCCGGAAGTAAGTGCGTGCCATACTGAAATGTTCACATGCATCCCACGAATATCGGCTGCATTGAAGTAACACTGCTGGGATACTTACACACCAGAGTTAATTAAAATCAAGTTTTAACCTCCCTATCTTTCTCGCCATGACATTCGCTGCCATTGACCATTGCCACTTGATACGCCACGGTAACTAAGGTGCCCCCTTTTCCCCATCGGCCACGCCTAACGCAGCAACGTCCTTCATTGGTTTGGTAAATAAATGGCCGCAGCAACGTGTCCCCTGTCATTGGTTGTAAATAAAAGGCCATGACTTGGAAAACAGCTGAAAGGATGAAGAAGAACGATATCAAACCTTGAAAAGGCACATACTCAGGTCCCCAGCATCATTGTGACGTCATATCAACGAGAATTGTGACGATCATAGCATCGTGTCCTGTATTGGTTTGGTAAATAAATGGCCACGGTGCTATGACGTCAACAATTCTTCTTCTTCGTTGATATTACGTCACAATTGACGCTGGGGGACCTGAGTTGTACGTGTGTGGCCGTACGGCAGCAAAAAAAAATAAAAAAAATATAATTAAAAAAACGTTCAAACCCGCGTTGCCAGAATAACAACTCAACAGCGTTTCCTTCGCTCTGCTCGCGTGGCCCGTACTGTGCGTGGCCCATACGTGCGTGGCCGTACGTGCAAAAAATTGCTTTTTTTAACTTTCAACCACGTGCCAGAACAAACAACTCACACAGGCCGTCCTTCACTCTCGTGTCCCGTACGTGCAAAAAAAAACTTTCAAAACAAACCACAGGCCGTTCCTTCGCTCGTCGTAAACGACGAACTGGATTGGGGCATTGTGTTTTTATCGAGAAATTTATTAAATAAGTGTCATCACTAATCCGGAAAGTCCATACGTTGTAACCCGTAATGGGGAACAACGGCTGAGATCTCTTCCCAACGGCCACACCTACGCAGCAAGACGTGTCCTGTCATTGGTTTGGTAAAATAAATGGCATAACTTGGAGACAGCTTGAAACGGATGAAGAAGAACGAATAATAAGAAATTAAAAAAATAAACGAGTTATGAAATAAAAAATAAATAAAAAATATAAAAATTAAAATTAAGATTAAATAAAAAAATTAAACCTGAAAAGGCACATACTCAGGTCCCCCATGTCAATTGTGATGTCAATATTCAAACCGAGAAGAGTTGTTGACGGCAATTGTGAAAGTCATAGGCACACGTGTCCTGTCATTGGTTTGGTAAATAAAATGGCCATAACTTGGAACCAAACTTGTCCGAATTTATATTATTGAGATTTTCGCCACTCCGGCATGCAGACGACCGCCTTTAGCCCGATTGCGCCTGCGTGCACCCAGCCGAAACGTTGGCATCTAGTCGCAGCTTCCGGATTCAAACGCCGAAACCCAGCTAACGGGTTGTTTTTTAAACAACATAAACCAGCCAACTCTTCTGTCCACCACGCGCTAAACATGGTCGTCGCCGAATTGTCGATGTACTATTATTCGCGCAGACAAAAATGCCGGTAGTTATACCTCAACGGGACCTGCACGAAAAATGAGGCCGCTAAGCAGCTCGTTCCGTATCCGATTCGAGCGTTTTATATCGCCAAATCCCGTCGGACCAGATGTACGTTTTATCCGCTTAATAATCAGCCAGCTTAATATGCCCCGAAACGCAATTATGGCAGTCAATGGAAGGAAGGGACGCAAACGAGCAGGTAACATTCAAACAATGGGTATTATTTTCAATGCACATATGCATGAATAGGGGGGATAGGGACAAGACACGAGCAAAAACCTACAGCCGATGTCCTATTTATTATACATGCACTTAATCAGTTTGTTACTTATGGGAACAAGGCGCCACACTTTCATGCAAACCTTCCGATATTTCGTCACGTGCCTTGATTAAGCCAATAGCGAGACCTGTCATAGTGTATTTACGTATTTACAAAATATAGTGTATTTATGAAATAAGGTGTTTACGAAATTACTATATATTAAATGGAATAATCTTTAAATAGTAACGTGAACTTTTCGAAACTTTAAAG
>JAXMNL010000459.1:0-21548 GCA_035128595.1 Eptatretus atami | reverse complement strand
GTATGTGCCGTGGTAATATATATAAAAAAAAAACAAAAAAAACAAGTCAGTGCCAGGAACAACAAATCCCGCCCATTTAAGCGCATAAGTTAGTTTGGGGATCAAATCTTTAAATTTGAAAGTCCTTCACTGAATATTATATTAAGGAAATAGTATTAGTCTTAGGTTTGAAAGTCAATATTACATTTTGAGAGTTTGTGTTAAAATGATTCTTGACATTTAAAGGCCACCGTAAGGTCAAAGTCACTGGTGTCAAAATGAAGCAATAAAGGACTTGATATATGTATCCATAGTTACTAACACGCATATTCCTAATCCTTTTTGATTTTATATATTATTATTTGGTTGACCGCATGACCCAATGACCCCAAAACTTTTTCGGACCCTACCACTCTTCACACAAATATGCATTTTTCACTGAGATGGGATAGGATTCATAATGACAAATAGAATACAGGTTCACTCCTTAGCTGATGTTAAGTAAAAAGATCATTTTGACGAAGTAATGAGCGAAAAAGCGGATTTTGGATCTATTTCGTGCCTTGACTACTTTGATCCAATTGAGACCAAATCTAATGGGGTCGTCAAGGCGTTCATTGACCCACCTGTGGATTTAAATTTGATCAGTAGTATTGCTAAGAGCCCGTTTTGCCATAAAAGTGATGCTAACAGACAGACAGACAAACAACAGACAAACACACCGGCGATTACTAATATCCCTCCCTCCCTCGGGGGGCGGAATAAAAAAACTTCAAACACACACCACAGGCCGTTGTGTGTGGCTTCCGTAACGACCGACTGGATTGGCAGGCATTGTGTTTATATCGATAAATTATTAGAAATACAGATAAGTCTCACTATCGGAAAGTCCGTACGTGTGTACCGTCATGGGAAGCGGCTGAGGATCTCTTCTCCACCGGCCCACGCGCCTACGCCAGCAACGGTGTCCCTTCCATGGTTGGTAAATCAATGGCCCATAACTTGGGGGGATTCTATAGTTCTGCGATAGCTCCCTGCGTGATAAGAACTCGTAATACCTTGACCAATCTTGCAGCCTTCCAGGGTATCCCCCGATTGTCAATGTTGCGCGACGTGCATACCAAACCAAGAAGAAGAGTTTGACTCAAGTTGTTGCACTCTAGCACCGTGTCCTGTCATTGTTTGGTAAATAAATGGCCATAACCTTGGAACACTGTCGATTGAATATCAAACCTTGAAAATGGCACATCACAGTGGCCCCAGCAAATATACTGCAAGTTTCAATTAGATCGCGATCTCTCTTGTGCACTCGCCCCGGACGACTGGATTGGGGCATTGCGTTTATCTATAAATGCGCATAAGAAATCGAGAAATTATTAGAATACAGGAAGTGATCACTATCCGGAAGTAGTGCGTGCCCATACTGAATGTTCACATGCATTCCACGAATTATCGGCTTGCAGTTGCAGTAACAACTGCTGTGATTACTTACACACACGAGAGTGTACTAAATGCAAATAAATCAGTTAACCTCGCCTGTTCTTGCCGCATGATCTAGTGCCATTGACTGAATTGCCACTCCACTACGCCACAGGTAACTAAGGTGCCCTTTCCCATCCGGCAACGCTTCGAGCAATCGTGTCCTGTCATTGGGTTTGGTAAATAAATGGCCGCAGCAACGTGTCATGTCATTGGTTTGGTAATATGGCATAAACCGACTTGGGAACATCTTGGAAACATGCGAAACGGAGAAGAAGAAAGATATAAACTTGAAAAGGCACATACTCAGGTCCCCAGCATCAATTGTGACGTCATATCAAACGAAGAATTGTGACGTCATAGCATCGTGTCCTGTTATTGGTTTGGTAAATAAATGGCCACGGTGCTATGACGTCACAATTCTTCTTCTTCGTTTGATATTACGTCACAATTGACGCTGGGGACCTGAGTATGTACGTGTGTGGCCGTACGCGCAAAAAAATAAAAAATATATTAAAAAAACGTTCAAACCGCGTGCCAGAAATAACAACCACACAGGCCGTTCCTTCGCTCTCGCGTGCCCGTACGTGCAAAAAAAAAATAACTTTCAAATCAACACACAGGCGTTCCTCGATCTCGTAAGACGACGACTGGATTGGCAATTGTTTTATCGAGAAATTATACAGATACAGTCACTCTATCCGGAGTCATAGTTTGTAAGCCCGAATGGGGAACGCGCTGAAGGACTCTTCCCAAGGACACGCTCCGCAGCAAGTGTCCTGTCTTTGTTTGGTAAATAAATGGCCATAACTTTGAACCCTTGTCCGACTTAATATTGTTTGTAGAGTTGCGCACTCGCCGGCGCGGGACGATCGACCGCCTTTAGCCGATTGCGGCCGTGGCGCCCACGCCGAACAGTGGCAATCTAGTCGCAGCTCCGTAATAACCCAAAGACCCAGCTATGGGTGTTTATTTAACAACATAAATCCAGCCAACTCTTCTGTCACCGCCGCTAACAGAAGTCGATCGCGCGAATTGTCGATTCCTAATAATTATTCCGCTGCAGACAAAAATGCGGGAGTTTGTACCTCAACGGGACCTGTGCACGAAACACGGGCTGTTACTAGCTCATTCGTATGCGATTGCGAGCGGTTTATTAACGCGCAAGTCACTGTCTGGACAGATTAGTTTTACGATGGCTATAATCTAGCGCAGCTAATATCCTCGGAACCGAATCAGTGCAGTCCTGGAGGAAGCGACCAACGACAGGTGAACATTCAAACAATGGGGGTTTTATTTTCCAATGCACATATGCAATGAATGGGGGGATAGGGACAAGACACGAGAAAAAACCTACCGCTGATGCTCTAATTAATTATGTCATTGCACTTAATGCATTGTTATTATGGACAAGGCGCCATCACAGACTTTCCTGCAAACCAGAAAGAAAGGAAGAACCCGGCTCGTGACGCTTTATGATTTGCTCGGCAGCCGGATACCGACAGGGCTCCGAGAGACCCGAGCAGGCTACCTGGTTCGGCGACCTCGTCGTGTCCTCTGCCGCACTCCAACTGCGACTCTCCACTCCACCCCAACTGCGATCCACATACAGCCGCAGCCGCGAACTCGAAACTCTTCCACGCTCTCCGACTCCACCACACCAGAGTCAGCCGCGAAGTCGACGCGCTTCTCAAGCGCCTCTTCCCGACTCCACCACATCAGCGCAAATCTGAGTACGCTCTCTCCAAGCGCTCTTCCCGATACTCCACCACTACCAGAGCAGCGCGAACCTCGAACGCTCTCGTGATCCAGGGCGCTCTTCCGGATCCACACACGCAGAGCAGCGCGACTCGAACTGCTCTCTCCAAGCGCTCTGTTCAAGGGCTCTTCACCCGACTCCACACACCATTGCTCAGCGCGAACGTCGATACGCTCTCTCCAAGCGCTCTCCCGACTCCACCACACAGCTCTCTATCTCCAGCTCCCACGAACTCCAACTCGTTCGTCTCTGATTAACAGGCGAGCGATACGCGCACTTATAAGCCGCCGGGCTTCCTCCTTGTCACCTTTGACCTCTCATCCCCGCTGGCTCCGCCTTTCGCGTTTGAATCCGATCTTGCCGTCAAACATGCGGCCGGTGTTTGAGATCATGCAGTAACGCGCGCGTGTTTGAAATACCGCTACGCGGGACATGTCTGATGATCACCCGGCTCACCCGACCGTGTGAATGGTGGGAGATGATGGCGGTTGTGGAGAAGAATGGTGAAGAGATGATGGCGGTTGTGGAGATATGGTGAGAGAATGTTTTGTTTGTTGTGGAGAAGATTGGTGAGTGAGGATTGTTGTTTGTGTGTGGAGAAATGGTGATGAGAATGTGTTTTTTAAAAATAAAAGACGGAAGAATAACACTACCTCAAAGCTTAAGCCCGGCACACAAACTACATGCCCGTTATACATCGTGGGACATCTAACTTAGAACACACCTTACCGAAATAACTGACCTTCGGGGAACCTGAAGGGTTTCTGTGAAATTTCCATCAGCCGTACAATATCAAAACCTTGAAAAGCAACATCTCACGAGTTGCTACAGAATATACCTGGCAAGTTTTCATTAGATCGGACCAGTGGTTTGTGCGAGAAACAGCGTTTTTATTTATATATAATAGTTTTATAAAATCAGTTTTATACGAGAAAACGTTTATGATCGAACAGTTTCTATAAATAAATACAGCCCCTGTATCACGAGGTTCTTGATTTTCCTCGATATAAACGAGGCATTTTTCTCCTTCGTCAACTACAGTATGTGCGTCAACATTCGTCGCCAAGGATGCACCTGTGTGCGAGTATGTAACTTGGTAAATATTAAATAATGGGAAAGTTATCAAAGATGAAGGCCCAAACGATTTGGGAAATAACAAACAATTTAATGGTTCACACCTGTCAATCCTATCATAAAGGACGTGCAAAGAAATAACCTGACAAGTGATGTGAAGAAGTTCCGACAAGTGAGGAAGAACAAACAAAGATTGGATTAAAGAATCCAAAGTTTGAGAAAACAAAATAGAATTCCAGTCCAAGTTAAAACTATACTTAGTGTGCGATGATGTGTGTGGTTCTGTGATGTTTGTCCTGTGATGTTTGAGTGTATTAAGTGTGTGTGTGTGTGTGTTTGTGAGTGTGGTGTTCATCACCTATTTTGGTATAAGGGTCATGTTTGTTTGAGCAGTTGTGAATTTGTCTTGTTCTCGTGAGAGTTTGTTCCGAATGGAGATTTTCAGGATGTCAGGGACCCCAGCCAGTCTCCAATCTGTCGTGTCGTTTTAGTAACTATCTATTCCCCAGAGATTATTTTGAAGATCTTCAGTGAGGTTTTTTTCATCACTTCCAGTTGCTCCAGCGTATACTGACACAATGTAGCACACTCTTCAACTTCTCAGGTTATTTTGAGTTCATTTTTCAGATCCCGGTATTTGGTGCATTTCCGATAAACGGATTTCACCGAAGTCCTGGCTCCTCGCTTGTTGTATCTCGGTGTATTTTTGATGAGAGATAAATTTGAATGAAGAAACAAATGCCTTGTCACAAACAGAACATATGTGGGGTTTATCCGCGGAATGTAATTCGTTCATTGTGACGTACCATTTGGATGATCATTAAACGCCACTGTTACAAACAAGCATTTTTGTGTGGTTTATCCCGGAATGGATTCGTTCATGTTGACGTAAATTGACGATTGAGAAAAGCCCTTGTTAAAGCACAACACTTGAAGGGTTTATCCCCGGAATGTATGTTCATGTTATGTAAAGTTTATGAATCACCAAATGTCTGTTACAGACAGAACACTGGTGAAGGTTATCCCCAGAATGTATTCGTCTCGAGTTTATGTAAGTTGATGAATCACCAAATGCCTGTCACAAAGAGAACACTGTGGGGCTTTGGCCTCCGATAGAATATTTTATGACGATGTAAATTGATGAATGATTAACCGCCTTGTAACAAACAGAAACTTGAAGGGGTTAATCCCGGAATTATTGCGTCATTGGGTGATGTAATTGTATGATTGTTCACCGCCTTGTTAACACACAGGAACACATTGTAGGGTTTATCCCCGGAATGTATTCGTTCATGTTATGTAAGTTACACGATCACCAAATGCCTCTGTTACAAGAGAACACTTTGAGGGGATCCGCGGAATGTAATTGTTCTATGTTTATGTAACGTTGATGGAATCACACCAAATCTTGTTTAAACACAGAAACTGGTGGGGTTTTATCCCCGGAATGTTACTCGTTCCATTGTTATGTAAATTTGATGATTCATTAAAACGCCTGTTACTTCACAGAAACATTCTGTGGGGTTTACTCCCCGGAATGTATTCGTTCATCTATGTAAATTAGATGATATGATTAAACGCCTGTTACAAACAGAACATTGTGGGGTTATCCCGGAATTGTAATTCGTTCATTCGGGTATGTATACCGTTCATGGTTATGTAAATTTGATGAATGTCATAAACGCCTTGTTACAACACGAACATTTGGGTTTATCCCCAGAATGTATTCGTCATGTCTAAGTCAATTGATGTAATGATTAAACGCCTTGTTACAAACAGACACTTGTGAGTTTATCCCGGAATGTATTCGTTCATGGTTAATAAATTGATGATTGATTAACAGGCCCCTTGTTACAACAGAACACTTGAAAGTTTATTCCACCGAATGTTACTCGTTCATCTGGTTATGTAACTTGATGATTGATGAAACGCCTTGTTACACACAGAACTTGTGGGTTATCCCCGAATGTGTTTTGTGATAATTATAAACCTATGACGAAAAAAAGCCTTGTTACACACGGAACAATGTAGAGTTTCTCGTTTCCTTGGAGTGCTTGATCACTTTAACCAACAAATGTGGTTGTTGTAAGAGCACGCTGCGCGATTTGTCATTGTCTGACATAGAAGGCAATTTTCGATTGAAATGATCTTTTTCATCAACTGGGCAAGAGTTGTAAAAAACCGATTTTTCATTTCTTATCTGCAAAGATACAATGAAACACAAAACAACCTGGGAATCATCGAAATACATCATCGAGAACCCCTCCCCACCCCACACCCGTGAGACCCCTTAAACCCCGTTTCTTAATTCGTGTACAAACTTTAGTAAATCCTGGAGATTAAGATTTCTGTTCAAGTTCATTGAAATTGTGTGTATTTTTTTTATATATACCGATATACAGTGGGGTCAGATTCTGGTAATGTGTTGTGGGCCGGGTCGTGAGGATAAACGACAAACGAAGTGGAGCAGTGGAAGTCATCTGCACTCGACACTCCGAATTTAGGTCGTGACTCTCGGATCAACTCCGAAAGGTCACGGTCACTGAGAGGATCGTGGTCGCATATTTTGACGGCGTGAGGTACGGTCCACTTGTTCTAACTCCAATTGTACCTAAGTACTCAACGCCATCCCACTACCGCCCACACGACCTTCTCGGCCGACTTGTCGACTCTGCGTCCGCGATCATCCGCTGGATCCGGGCGTACACCGAGCTGAAGTTATCCAAAGCCGGCCGGACCAAATGAATAACAATTTCCGCCCGAAGGCTTACTAATTATCAATACAAGCACTTGCTATCGGTCCAATTGGATGAAAGCATAAGAAGACGAGCTGGTACATTATACAGGGTTAGTTAGAAGGAGGGGGACACCGAGCAGAGTAAACGACAAAAGCAATGCAGGTAGGAACAAGGAACTTAAAACAATCCTACTTTGAAGACGGCCACACAAGACACTACACCAATAGGAATGGACCCGCGTCGGTTCTTTATTGAAGGCTTCCAGCTCTGAGGAAAGGTGAGCTGGAGACCAGAGCCTTGTGCTTGGACCTGTCCACCTCGTGTGGATCTTTCGACGATCCGGCTGCAGGACTCCGAACCCGCAACACGATGTCGCTCCAGCACTAGGTTCCGCACTCTCACAACCAGCAATCGCACCAATCAACCAAGACCAAGGAGGAAGATAGAGATCGACATGACCTCCAGGACAGACGCACAGCCAGCACCAAGCACACACGACCCCAGGAAGAACGTGATTTTCCGACAAAAGCTCCCAGCCTGGCAAATTCCTGTATATCGCCTTTTCCTCCGGGTGAGACACATCGCTGTCTGAGCATTCTTCTCACCTCATTTGGAGGGGGCGTCGTGGAAAGTTCGCTCTCTTGGCCATCTCAAACCCTCATCATGGCGCGTGTCGTGGGAAAGTCCGCCCTCCTGTGCCATCTCAAAACCCCAATGGCCGGTGTGTTCGGTGGGAAAGTCGCATTCTTTGGCCATCTCAACCCTCATTGGCCGGCGTGTCGTGGGAAAAGTCGCCCTCGTGGCATCTCAACCCTCTCTGGCCGGGTGTCAGTGGGAAAGTCGCCCTCCTGAGGCCATCTCAACCTCATTTGGCCCGGTGTGTCGTGGGAAAGTCCGCCTTCTGTGGGCCATGCTCAACCCTCATTGGCCGGCGTGTCTGGAAAGTTCGCCTTGCTGTGGCGTGATTGGACAAGGGGCACGCCCCTGCATCGCCTGCGGAGTCCCTGGTCTTAGCGATGGAAATCTCCGCCCAAGTACGTGGCCGACGCATGTGGGCAATGGCGTCGGTTGTTGAGAGTGAAGTGAAGGAAATTTGTTGTCACAGAAACTCCGCAGTCGATACATGTATCCCGTTAGACACAGGTAGAGGGCCCTAACTACACCCACACTTACTGATATAACTGTCTATAAGGACCTGAAATGGTTAGGTGCTCATGGCTGCCAGATCGAACAACATAACGGTATACAATATTCTTGAAATAAAAAACAAAAAATGAGAATCTAATTTTTTATGCAAGTTCCATAAATATTCATGGTCCAATGTCATTGTGTATTCATGATTTGACGTACCATCATGACACACGGTACTTTTCAAAGTTTTGTATTCGCGACACGGAGCTTTCTTTTCCCCCATGAGCAGGGTTATTTTACTCCAACTACACTTGTGTAAAATGATTGTTTGAAGGTGAGATTAGTATTGGTACCAAATAGAAGAAATCAGCGACAATCGCCATACGGGAACTACTCGTGGAATTGCTTCAATACCGGTATCGCTTTAATTCCAATTTCACTACGATCCGGTCTCGTTTTATACGTTATCCACTTCATACGTTATCACTTTCACACTGTTATCTGCTTTCATACCATTATCGCTTTCACACTGTTATCACTTCATACCGGTAGAGATCCTGACCGGCACAGATTCTACAGCAATCCGATCAAAATAATAACCAATTGGCAATGCTTTAACCACCACGAGGGCAACTAAAAACACGATTGCTTGTACGAGTGCTCTGATGCTGAAGTTTAAAAGTGAATCGATGTTCTTCTTCTGTTACGTCTTGACCTCATTAAGTTTCACTGTTCCTGGTCTATGTTTGGCTAGCCGCCGAATTACATCAAACGCTTAAATCATGTATGCTATTTGAAATCATTTGAAATACTTCTTCGATTGGTTGGTGATATACAGGGGTGTATCGATTTTTTGGTATTTCCGTGATTGACTTTTTCTGAATAGTGATGTGGATGCAAATTTCTCAAAGTCTAGCATATTTTGTTTCAGGATGATAAAAATACATACAAACTTGATTGGCCAATTAAACTTGATTGGACGTCATGTGGTAGAAAGCATGTGGGTGCAAATTGTGCGAACAACACATTTGTGTGTACTACAGAGTGGATTGGGATTTTGGTGATTAATGGTGAATAACATAGCCTCCACCAGGATGAACAGTTTATCGTTTTGTATCCCATACGATAGGCTGGATTGCTGACCTGAACCAAAATTTAATTGGCCTTGTTCTTGTCATCTGACCACTCATGCCACCCAAGTTTGTGAAAGTCCTCCCATTCTTTTTTTTTCCAGGGTTACTGATGTTACGCACGATGAAAAAATGACGATTTTAGAAATTTGACCTCAATGATGACACTTTGACCTCAAAATCAATTGGTTCTCAGAATGGAATGACCTCACAACTTGTAAAAGTCCATCGATGATTCGGGTTTAGACTTGTGACTGCGTGATGAATATTCAAACGCAGAGACTGATCAAGTATATGAAATCACTCACAGACGACACCTGGCAAATACTCGAAGAGAACATACCTCTCAGTGCCAGGTGGAACAGGTTACATTTGTCCTGCCACTGGATAGGAACGGATACTGTTATCCGGACTTGAACCAGAATCGAATCGTCTTGTTGATGTCACCGACAAATCTCATCACGATCTTTCAACATAAATCATCCCCAACTATTTGAAATATCATGATGCTTACATCGTTTTTTGGTCCTCGTTTCTCATGGGAAGATTACTCTACGGTATTTAAAAACATTTCTGATCCGATCAGATCTTCACCAAAAATGGAATCAAATTTGTCATTGTTCAGCACACCTATATGCTGTCACGCAAACTTCGTCTAAAATCCATCCACATTCTTAACATATTCTGATCACACGATAAACAACATGGATGAAAACTAACCGTCGTGCCATCCTGGTGGTGGATGGTAACAACGATGTGTGAAGAGGAGGGTAGGAGCACGGATTTCCCGACACGGTGATGAGTCATACCGCAAGTGATATCATCCGTCCCACTCACCACCCCCCCCCCCCCGGATCCCTCTCCGACATAACCGGACCGCTTGCTGATACATGACAGAGGAGGAATTTGTGCTGCGGTCATAACGTGTCATGGTACATCCGCTGGTTATTCAAATGGAGGATCCCTGGATCCTCAGGGGTTCCGTGTCCACCTCACTCCCATCACAGCTCGCCTCCAAGGACCGATTTTTCCGTTGATCATGCGATGTACTCGCTTCTGAGGGGCCTCGACCTCACCCAAACGAACTGCGTGCTCGCATCATACCCTCCCTCCTCGAGTGCGAAAGGGGCTAACCTCCGTTATTAGGTTCTCAGGGAAAGCGAACCACCGAACATTCCGTCCTCGTTCCCATTCCCCTACTTGAGGTGTCGTCCCGATCAGGGGCGACAAAGAGGAGGTGATACAGCAAACATTACCGGATTGTCCGCAAAATGCGAAGAGGTGAGTGTGACAGGATCACGTGTGCCACAACAGAGGGTGAGTGAACAAATACCTGGACTGGATTTTTGATTCGGAGCGACCCGTTATCCGGACTCTCTTTTCCAGACGCACATTAACAATGAATTCAACTGAACGGAAAAACTCGTTGGGCTCAGTTTTTTTTACGACCAAGGAAAAGTGGGTAAAAGTACCCGTCTCATCAGAACTCCCAATTCCCATGAACCCATCGGTCCTCACAATAAATCCAAACACGTTGAGAATATCCATCCAATCTTCTCATCGAGCAACAGATCGCTCTGTGAGAACGGTTGAACAACTGGTAACTTCAACTATATAACGGTCCGAGTGACGCGGAGACAAAAAACAAACCGAAGCTCCTCTTCAGCCAACAAAGATAAGCTTCGCTGTCGGTCACGTGGGAGAGGATTCATGACATTCTATCACATTGATGAGAATAATGTTTTTACTTGTTGATTGTTGCTGTTGTTTTGGTTTTTGGGTGGTGGAAATGTGGTCGATACTTTGGATATGTGCACCTATTGTCCAGAGAGCTGCCGGACCGCACCTGCACATCTGTCCCTTGACAACACCAAATCTATCCGGTTTCGTGACAACAAACCACAATGACACCAAGCGATATATGTGGCGCCATCTTGGATTTCTGTGGCCGAACCATGAGGTGGAGGTTCATCCTGTGATTACACACTGCCCTGGGGGTTTGTGTTTTGCAATTTCCCAGTTGTGACCAGCAGTGCGGTTGATTTCTCACTTGGTTTCTTAAAAAGAACAATTGCTGGTAAGGTGCTTTCAAGGGTCCTGAGTTCAAGGTTCATTGCCCTGAATTATTCACCGAGGGGTTGACTCAGCCTGCCACCCTTCGCGACGTCGCAAAATGAGTACCTCAGCTGCTGGGGGATGATCGATGTCATTCCGAGTATCCCTGCGTGGAGTGGCGACCCGTCCAGGATTGTGCCAATACAAGGAAATCTGCTTCGGCAGCACGACGCTTGTTCAAGATTGGTTTCCAATGGATGGATTAAGTGTGCTTCTTAGGTCCGCGAAGACAAAGGTAACCAGCAATTTTACAGGTTTATCAACAAATCCAACTACACGCCAAGTTAACATGAAATATCGGTGAAGCGAGTTAATCATCCGACGACTCAAACCCCATCCGAGCAACGTTTGGGATGAATTCGTCAACAGCCGACTGTGAACCAGACTAATAACAACATCAATGTCCGACCTCACTAATGTTCTTGTGGTGAATGGAAGCAAATCCCCCAACAATGTCTCAACTCTGAGGAAAGCGTTTCCAGAAGAGTGGAAAGCCATAAAAGCATCAAAGGGGGACCAACTCCGTTTTGATGCTCATTTGGATTTTGGAATGAGACGCTGGACGAGCAGGTGTCACCATACCAGTGAACTTTTATGCCATGTAAGTGGTAGTCGAGAGGTCACAGAAAGCTCAACAAGGCCCAGGCGTGAACTCGACATCTGATCTGGCTGGCAATCAAATCGAAACGATACAACGTGGTTTCCGTTCTTGAATAAGTTTCCATATTATTTGGAGCATCATGGTCATTTTCAATCGGGGAAATGTATATTAAATAATCTGTCTTTTATCACCCCCCCGCTCCTCTCACCCCAGGCGATGGCTATCCTCATCTCCAATCCCGGGGAAAGCCGGGGTTTCTACTGTTGTTGTTTTCAGGGACTCATCCGCTTGCGCTGGCTTGGAATATTAAAACATAGAGAAAAAATCACAAAGGGTAATTATGTTAACATGGGGACCATAGTTTTCTCCTCCACAGCTAATTAACCCCGCACACCCTGCGTGTGGTGAACAATCGTAACACTTAAGCTTCACAGATTCCCACACTAATGCAACCTCTCGAAATGCTTCTTCCTGTCCCGCGACCATGATGCATCTACATCTAACCAATCGCCACTGTCTATTAAATCAGTTTCATTCTACCCAAATCATAACACAGCCCCCCCCCGAACCGGAGCTCCTGCAAGTCCATATGAAGGCGGTACATCCGGCTACCACTTACCGACTCAAAACCAATTAGCTGTGAAATAAATTAGAAGGGGTTTTGGGAAGCGAGCCATTAGCTGAGTACCTATTAGCCTTAAGACGTTTTTACCCCTAAACACCAACTCAAATATTGCACAACTTTGGGTTCCTCGTCCGAACTCCTGGACGGGAAGAAAATGTCAGAAAAACACATATAAACGCGATCTGTAATGGATCAACGCCTTACTCCGCCCCGAATTTTTTTTTACTCTAAACGTCTGTGCAACCCCCTTAAAGACCTGGCGTTCATTGGTGGTTGCCTACAATAGATAAATGTGCTGTGAGCGTCCCAATTTACCTTTCCATCTCCCCCGAGCCCTCCCTGCTCCGGTACATTGTTAGTGACTATGGATTTAGCTGAATCCTTCCTCACACCATTTCATATAAAACCAATATGCAAATCATTTCATTCAACCCGGCAAGACAAGGCTTAAATGTTGTGACAACACATGTTGATCCCTGCATATACTGAGCCATGAGGGGAGGTACCAAAACAACAAAAATGATGTGGACTGCTTCCCTGTTGGTGGTACCGCGCAGCTCCAAAACCAAGTCGCATCGACCTTACTTCTTTGCTCCGTACCCAACCCCACCTTCAACTAATCGGTCCTGAAACAGCCTTTGCTGTTTCGCAACTCCGTCGGAGACGGTCTCCACACATGCCGCGCTCTGACGGGGCGTCATTTCGGCGCGCGACAGGCGGTCTCTGCTACCTCTGGTCGCCAACCAAGACCTCCGATGACAGATGTGTCGCATTACAGACACTTCACTGGCTGTCAGGGACAAATTACCTCGGGGGGGCGTGGGGGTGGGTGGGGTGCAGTCACCACTCTCCGGAGCTTGATCTGTTCCTGCAATAGTCCATTATATTTCCTCACCCCACAAGTTCAACCATCTCCTCTCCTCACTGTTGTCATTCAATCTCAAACAAAGCAATGCAAACCATTGATCGTGTTCCTCTGCTGCAGTGGCCTGCTTACATGTTATATAACTGGCATTGCATCCGTCTGAAACAATTCATTCAATACAATACACATCACAGACCGTCAATTCCCGGACAATTTTGGTTTCCAAAACCATACCCTTTTCCGGCCATTGAGTCCCACGTCCTTGCTCCGCTCTTCATCCAATTAAGCGTCGCCAATTTCTATCCATAACTGAACCCTTGGGATCAAGTGAGCATCCCAAACTACCTCTCATTGGAGGAGCCGCCAGGATTCCCACCATCTGCCTCTGTCGCCCCTATAATTCTCGCAGGGTGTTCCAGGTATTGCAAAAACCCCCCTCTTCTGGTGAAGCTGCCAAAATTCAAGATCTCTGTTCAGATATCCAAGATCCACTGAGATTCACTGCTCAAATGAAGATTTCAGTGCTGCACCGCTCATCTTTCGTTCCTCTTCTTCCCCCAACTCTGGAACAAACTCCCATTCTCTGTTATCCCATCTCCTCCTCCAGACTCTCAAAACACCGTTCACCACAATCTTTGAATGTTCCCCATCCAAAACCTTCATCTTTTGTACCTTCAACCGTTATATCACCACGCCAAACGCCAATCTTTCAAAATTCCCTGCTTTCCTTCACTGAAATTTTTCCCCATGTGGAGCGGAGTGTTACAGAAGTGGATCACCAGTGCAACTTTATCTCAGGGATGAATGAAATATACCAGCAAAGGTAAGGGCTCTCATTGGTGGGGGGGGGGGGGAGGCATAGCACTAATACAAGATACGGACACATGAGTGTGAATTGTGTGTGTGTGTGTGTGTATTTCCACCTCCATTTTGATGTAAGGGTCAGGGTTTGTTCGAGCATAGTAGTCTATGTTTTCTGTGTTCTACAGTGTTTTGTTCCGATGGATACTTTTCAGATAGGAATCATCTACTGAACTCCTCAACAGTTCTCAACGTGTGTTCACGTTTGTCCTAATATTCATCCCAGTGGTATATGTTTTTATTTTAGATCTTCGTGGGTTTTTTACTTCTTCATCACCCTGTTGCTGCAACTATCACATGAAGTCCTTTTCCAGGGTAATTTTTGACTTCATTTTCCCGATCCGCGCGTATTTTTGTTTATGTTCCCTGATAACAAGGAATCACATCGACAGTCAGCTGTGGTCCTCGCACCTCTGTTTTATCTTCGTCGTGTAATTTTTTGATTGACGATGTAAATTTTGATGCAAATAGTAATCGCCTTGTTACACACAGTAACATGGGGGTTAGTGCCCAGAATGCTATTCGTTTCATGGTGATTGCTAAAGTTTGATGATTCATTAAACGCCTTGTGTCAGCACAGACACGTTCGTGGGTTTATCCCCGAGACATGTATTCCGTCATGGTGATGGTAAAGTTGATGATTGATCTAATACGCTTGTTACAGCACAGAACATTTGTATGTTTATTCCCCCTGGAATGTATTTCGTCATCGTTATGTAATTGATGATTGATTAACACGCGCTTGTTACATCAGAACAGAAAAACATGAGCGGTTTATTCCCGGAATGTAATTCTGATGTTTATTAAATTTGATGATATGATTAAACGCTATGTTGCAATAGAACACTTGTCAGGGTTATCCGGATCATGTATTCGTCAATTGGTGTGTAAAAGCTTGATCTGATTGACAAACGCCTTTTTAACATCCAGAAACTTGTAGCGGTTTATCCCCGGCCATGTATTCGTTCATGTGTGATGTACAAGTTGATGAATTGTTATTTAACGCCTTGGTTACCACAGAACACTTGTGGTTATTCCGCCGGAAGTATTCGTTCATGGTGATGTAAAGTTGATGAATGATTCTAAAACCGCCCGCGTCGGACTTTGGGTTACCACACGAACACTTGTGGGTTTATTTCCCGTAATGTATTCGTCATAGGTGATGAAGTTGATGATGAATTAAACGCCTTGGTTACCCACAGAACACTTTGAGGCGTTTATCTCCCCGGAATGGTAATTGTTCATTGTGATGCTAAGTTGATCGAATTCGATTAAAGACGCGACCTTGTTACAACACAGATACACTTTGTGGGGTTTACTGCTCGGAATGTATTCGTTCATGTTCATGTAAATGTTGATGATTGAATTATAACGCCTTGTTACATGACAGAACACTTGTTGGGTTTATTCCGAATGTATTCGTTGATGTTTATGTAAATTTGAAATGAATGCCTTCAAACGCCTTGGGTTACATTAACAGCAACACTTGTTAGGGTTATCTCCCGGAATTGTTTAGTTCGTTCATGGTGATGTCAAGTTGCATGATTGAGATAAACGCCTTGCTTAACACAGAACACTTGTAGGTTTATACGCTCCCGTATGTCTTCGTTCATGTGGTTGTTGTCAAGTTGTTGATTGATGAACGTTGTTTAACACACATCACAGAAATTGTAGGGGTTATCCCGGCAATGTCTTGCTTCCCGCTCATGTGTTTTATCGTAAGTTGATATGGTGATTTCAAGTAAAAAAGCTCGTTACATCAACAGACATGTAGGGTATCCCCGAATGTATTTCCCGCTCATCTGGTTATGTAAAGTGAAATGTATCTTTTGAACAGGCCAATGTCTTGCTTGTTACCAGAAAACAAACACTTGTGGGTTTCATCCCCCGTATGTCTCTTCCATCCGTTGTTTGTAAAGTTTGATGGAATTTGATTGATTTTTTTTTTTCTAAAGCGCCTTGTTACATCACGAACTAATCTTGTGGGGTTTATACCCGGAATTGTTATCGTTTGTCATTGGTGATGGTAAAGTTGGAGATTGAGAACAAACGCCTTGTTAAGCAATAGAACCACTTGTAGGGTTTATTCCCTGGACTATTAATTCGTTCATGGGTGATCGTCAAGTGATCGATTGAGAAAAACACGCGCTTGTTACAACACAGAACTTTTAGGGCTTTTATCCCCGGATGTATTCGTTCATGTTTATGTCAAATTTGGGATGAATTGATTTTAACCGCTTGGGCGTTCAACAGATACACTTGTAGGGTTGATCCCGAATGTATCGTTCATCGGTGGAATTGTCAAGTTGATGATTGAGAAAGACGCGCTGTTACACACAGACTTGTAGGGTTTAAATACCCGTAGCTCTTCGTCATGTTGTTGTAAAGGTTGGCTGATATGATGAAACGCCTTGTTCTACCACATCAGATACACTTGTTGGGGTTTATTCCGGCCGGAGATGTCTTTCGTTCGAGTGTTTGAGTACAAGTTGACGATTTCAGTTAAAAGCCTTGTTACAACAGAACACTTGTAGGGGGGTTTATCCGAATTATCGCTCATGGTTATGTAAAGTTGATGAAATGTAAGAAACGCCTTGTTAACACAAACACAGTTGTTGGGGTTTAGCTCCACTGTGTTTTTTTTTGATGATAATCTTAAAACTGCAGAATAGAGAAAAAAGGCCTGTTCGAGCCACAGAACACTTGTGGGTTTTTATCCCCGTAATGTATCGTTCTGTGACGTAACTGAATGATCACCAAATGCCTTGTACAAACACAGAACCTTTGTGGGGTTATTATCCTGGAAAGTAATTTTGGTGACGATCGTAAATTTCGATGAAGTAGTAAAATCGCCTTGGCTTATCATCACTGAAAACACCTTGTATGGATTTCTCTCTCTTCTTCTCTTCTCGTTTTGTCCTTGGATTCTCTTGGCTTTGATTTATTGTTAAAAGACTTTGTGGTTGGTTGATGGGAGAAACGCTCGCTCGATTACTTTTGTGTTTTTTTCATTTGGGGTCCTGACAGAAGGTTATTTTTCTTTCTTCTGATTGAAAATAAGATTACTCTGTGTTGAATCAGGCGTCAGAGTGTACTAAGAAATGGAATTTTCATTTCTTTGTCTGAAAGAGGACAATGAATACAATAAAATGAATGGACATAGTCGAAAAATTGCATGATCACAACCGCCTCCCCCCCCGACCCCACTCCACCTCCCGTAGACCCCATAATCAGTGCGCAAATTTTTTGAATCGATAAACTCTGGTTCATTGTGGAGAAAGGTAATTACTTAATGTACCTAATTGTAATTGTTGCTGGTGTTTATAAAATTTAATTTTTATGATGTAAGTCAAATTGGATGTCAGTGATGCCTCCATTTTTTTTTTTTTTAGCCACAGAGTCCTTTTGTCCTGAGAAGTTGATACAAGGAATTCTTGCTATGCGGAACAAAGTGAACCTTTTCTGATAAATACGTTTTATTATGGATATCATTTGCTTTTCCCAAGAAGACACGTCTTGCGTGGAATGTTTTTGTTTAAGCTTACCAGCCCCCCCCCACCCCCCCCCTCTCCTCGCAATGAAAGCATTATAAATACCAGGAAAAAAAATTTTGGACATTTGTTTTCGTGCAAATCATTGATAGATGTTTACCATCTCGGTGTTGTGAATCCTGATACTGGCAAGTGACAAGTATAACAATAATAACTCCTATGTGATGTACTTTCACGTTGTGGCAGTGAATTGTAATCGGTGTTCTTTCTTTGAGTAGTAAAGGATTTGACATGCGATTGGTTTAAACCGGTTAAGTAAAGTATATATCAAATAAAATACGTAAGAAATAAATTCACAACATTCATACAAGTGAGAGAATGTGTGGTCAAGTTTCATTGGAATTGGTGAGTGTAGTTTTCAGAGAAGAATAGCAAATAGGTCTCTGTCGATATCCGATTCTTTCTCGATATCAATGTACATTGGGTCAGAGGTGCGTATATAACCGGTATATTGTCATAATCTTTATCATACGATTCCTAGCATTCTCTTGTGCGTGTGTGCTGTGCGTGCGTGTGTGTGGTGTGTGTGTGTCTGTGTGTGTTGTGTGGTGTGTATGCTGTGTGTTGTCGTCTGTGACCGCTGTTTTCGACAACCAACTGGTCCGATTCTAATTGAACTTGCCAGTGATATTTGCTGGGACCTGAGTATGTGCCTTTTCAAGGTTTGATGATATTAAATCGGACAAGTGCTGTCCCAAGTTATGAGGCCATCTTTTTACACATAACCACATAACAGGACACGTGTGCTTGCGTAGGCATGCCGTGGGAAAGAGCGCCTATTAAGTTACCAATGATCAGGACAGTTGTCTGCGTTAGGCGTGGCCGATGGGAGGTGCGCCATTTAGTTCCTGACAGGAACGCTCTTGCTCTGCGAGCGATGGCCGATGGGGAAAGATTCCTCAGCGTGTTCCGCCATTTAACAGTTTACAACGTATCGGCCTTCGGATATGTGAATGACTTACTGTATTCTAATAATTTCTTCGATTCTCTTATGCGCATGTTATAGATAAACACAATGTCCCAATCCAGTCCGTTCGTTTACTGAGAGCGAAGGAACGGCCCTGTGTGGTTGTTTGAAGAAGTTTTTGTTTTTTTCGGCAGTCTGGGCACGCGAGAGTTGAAGGAACGGCTGTTGGTTGTTGGTTCTGGCTACGTGGTTGGATAGTTTTTTTTATTTCATTTTATTTGGGGGGGGGGCTTCTATCACGTACGGCCCACCGACGTACGGGCACGCGAGAAGAAGGAACGGCTGTGGTGTGTTGTTGTTGTTGGCACGCGGTTTGAAAGGCTTTTTTGTTTATTTTGTTTGTGTTTTTGCCATGCTACAGCCAGCACGTACGGGCACGGTACTATATTATTCTGAAATTAAGATAAAAAAACTACAGCAATTCATTTTTAATGCAAGTTCAAGAAAATACGCAATTGTCCAATACGTATTCACGAGATGAATTACGACATTGACCACCATGGTAATTTCAAAGTGATGTCCGTACACGCGGCTTTCCCCCCCCCCCCCCATGATGAGACCGATCGGTCTTCTTTTTATCTTCCAATTATCATACTTGTATTAACAGAGAGTTGGTGTCATAAATGCCACGCCAATGCTCGCCTGTTTATACATTTATCTGTTTAAAAGACTACGTTCCTCTATTATCCTCTTATAAAGTG
This sequence comes from Eptatretus atami, assembly GCA_035128595.1. Taxonomy (NCBI): domain Eukaryota; kingdom Metazoa; phylum Chordata; class Myxini; order Myxiniformes; family Myxinidae; genus Eptatretus; species Eptatretus atami. The sequence continues at coordinate 1,972 of JAXMNL010000459.1, read as the reverse complement.
GACAGCAGGTGAAGTCTTATCCCCATCAATTTTAAAGCAATATAATCGCATTTGTATAGTTTGTCAATCAGTAAAAATCGTGAGGTAGATAAAAAACATGAGAACGGAAAAACTTTAACTGTTGATGAGTGCTTTACATAAAAAGTTTAGATGTTCAAATACAGGTCAATACTATTTTGTAAAATTTGAAAATATTGTTGACGGCTGTTGGGCAAATTCGCAAACCACCATCTGGCCCGTAAGGTGAGATATTCTCTTAAGTACCAATGTTAGTTAGCCCCAAACGCCGTTGTATTAGAGGGAAGTTTATGTGAATTCATCTCGCTGCGGGACGTTTGAATGATAGCCCGTTTTTCCGTTCTTATCTTTATTCTTTAGAACAACACGTCTGCAGACCGCCTTCTTCCCCTCCCCTTTTTTATCTTTTCCCCATCTACGAAAAACAACCACGCCAGCGCCACCATCTCGCTCCACGATATCGATCACCGTCATTCCCAAACGGCACCATCAGCACCATCAAACTACGCGACCCGCGAAACCCTCCCACCACCGCTCACTCTCTCCTACGGCCATTTCCTGCAGACCACCTGTGAACTACTGAGCGTCGGGCTGTCTTGGGCCCGTCTCAGCCGATACGCACCGAGCCGCGGCGCAAAATAGCGGCCTTTCCGGGAAATATCGGACATCACAAACGCTACACGGCCCTACTTTTGCTCCCGTTGTCTCCTAAAATTATGCAAGCGCGGGGCGGCTTGGCCTTCGCCTCCAGGCGCGTGCTGTGTGGAATCGATATCCCTGCGAAATTTCCTAGATCTAGGGGAGGTTCCATCGCCACTTTTCCTCGGTCCATTGAGCGAGCGGTGCTCCGCCCCCGAGGTCATCCTGATGCCGGATATTTGCATATTTGTTTTCCTTTTTCTCCTGCGGCCTACTAAGGAAGGCGAGGCATAAGGCGAGTGAGCAAGCAGAGTGATCGCTCAGATGAGAGAGATCGAGGGAGGCGGGGTGAGGTTGGATGTCCAGTCAGCTTTGTTTTGCTGAGATCAAGTTGGGTTTGGGTCGCGATGAGAAAGTTGCGGGAAAGAGAGGCAAGACGGAGCGTCGGGTCCGAGGCAGAGAAGGAAACGGCTCGGTTTACGCGTTCGACTGAGGTCGCGGTGTGGGATCTGCTCGTCGCGGGACCCAAGCCGGGCCCGCCCATTCTCACTGCCTACCAGGGCTATTCAAGCTACTTCCCTTTGCTCCCTTTCCCCGCGCTGAGATAGTGCAAGAGGGGCCCCCAACCCCGCCGTTCCCACCCCAGCGTATCTCCAGACTCGTGCAGCCGAAGCCCGCCACAGGACGAGGAGTCCGGGCGCCCTGCCATGCGCAGCCACATCCTTTGCCGGCTCGTCCGCAGCAATTCCGTCACGAGACGCGGGTAGACCCCCCCGGTCTCGCGGCCTGGCCGCTCTCCAGGTCGACGCGCACATTTTGCCGTACAGCGCCCTGTTGCCTCCTTTGTCTTGAGGTGGCTTGCTTGTCTCTTTGCTTTTGTCGTAAATGTCGTGTTGGCGCCGTCCTTAAAAGTAGAACTGTATAACGTGTTTGCCGTGTGTGGCGAGTAGTCGGTCGTTACTCTGCGTCGTTGTTGCTTTGTTTTGGTTGATATATGTGGCAGTTTTTGACTGTAGGATGTATATAGTGCTTTCGTGTGTCGCTTAAATTATATGTGCATTGGGGGTGTCCACTGTTTTCCCCGGTTCGGCTTTCGTCTGTTTCTTTATTGAGCCCTTCCATCCCCTCGCTTCACGTAAAGGGTTCGTAGTGGGTGCAAAACGCCCGGTAAGATAACTGAATCCGTCGAGGTCGACGATGAACTACCGTCGGTATCCGATAGTACGTGACCGGTGCCGCCCAGCGGCTCTTCGTCCGGAGCGACCGCGCGCGAGGTAAGGTCGCCCGGTTTTACTACCCCATCCGCGGGGACGGC
>JAXMNL010000457.1:38574-52165 GCA_035128595.1 Eptatretus atami | reverse complement strand
GCACACCAACCACTTTTTAAAAAACACATAAAACAAACATCACACACTTGTTTTTCTCCAAACCAAACCATCACCAAAACTTTAAAACAAACCATTCACACACATCACACATTGTTACTTGCTTGTTTCTTCTCAAAACCAAACAAACATTGTTTTTCACACACTTTTCCAAACAAATCACAGGGCACCCACTTTTTTCTTCAAACACTTCAACACACTTTTTTCTCATTTACATTACCAAAACCATGTTTACACCACACACACTTTTATTTCTGTCTCTTTTTATTCAAACAAAACATCCCACACACACCTGCTTTCTATTCATTCAAGTTTTTGTCTTTTCCCCCCCAACAAAACCACCCTAAAGCATTTTTCACCACCACCACTTTTTTTCAAACAAAACATTCGCCTTGTGCTCAACTCCAACACTTTAACAAACATCAACACACTTTTTCAAAGACAAACATCACACATCCACTTTTATTTCAAAACCATTAAACAATTTCACACCAATCACTTTTTTTTTTTCCAAACACCAAACATCAACACACCATCGATGTTTTCAATACAAACATTCCACAAACAACCCACAACCACTTTTTTTTTTTTTTTTTTTTTTTGGTTTTTTTTTTTTATATTTTTTTTTTTTTTTTTGTTTAAACAAAACCATCAACAACACCACGTGGTTCCAAACAAACAAAACATTTTTTTTTTCACAACCACCACACACCCATTTTCTTTATCCCTTTCTTTTTTTTTTTCAAAACAAAAACAAACAACATCACACACCCACAACACCACTGTTTCAAAAAAAAACATTAATCAACACTTGCTCTTTCACAAAACAAAACCAACCCAAACATCCACCAACCACAAACACTTTCAAAAAAAAAAACTTCAAAAAAAAACAATCACCACCCAAACGCCACACACACACCAAACCACACTTTTTTTTCTTTTTTTTCATAAGAAGGAGAAAAAAAGAGAAAACCCATCAACCACACACTTTTTTCACAAACCCAAACATTCACACACTTTTTTCCAAACAAACACAAACATCACACACCCACCACACCCCACCCCACAACACACTTTTCTTTTTTCAAAACATAACATCACACACACTTTTTTTCAAAACAAACAACATTTCACACCACTTTCTTTATCAAACCAACCCCATTCACACACTTACACACAAACAAAACGGATTCACAATCTGTTCTCCAAACAAAAACATCACAAATCTTTTTAACAAACATCACACACATCACCTCACCCACATTAAAATTTGTTTCAATACAACATTTTCAAACAAACAATATCACACCACTTTTCAAACAAACAGTCACACCACACACTTCTTTCAAAACAACAACTTCACACCACTTTTTTCAATTAACACAAACATTCACACACACTTTTTCGAACAAACATTTCCACACACCCACTGTTCTTCAAACAAACATTTCACACACTTTTTTCAAACAAACACGATCTCACCACCTTTAACAAACAATCTCTCAAACACTTTCCTCCTAAACAAAACATCACACACACTTTTTCAAGACCACCCAAACCCATTCACACACTTCTTCATCCTTCCCAAACAAACATTCACACCACCACTCATACAAAACATCCGACACACACACTTTTTAAACCAAACATCAACACACTGTTCAAACCAAACAATTCACACACTTTTTTTTCAAAACAAACCATTCACAACTCGCTTCCAAATAAAAATAAAAAAAAAAAAAAACACACCAACACTGTTCCAAAACCAACCCATCACACACTATGGTTCAAAAAAAAAAAAAACATCACACGACTTTTTCAAAGAGAAACATCACACCACTTTTCAAACACAAAACATCACCACTTTTCAAACAAACATCACACACTTTCAAACACTAACAGCACACACTTTTCAAACAAAACATCACACCAACTTTTCAAACAACCATCCACACATGTGTTCCAAAAGAAACATCACCACTTTAAAAACAAACATCATACACTTGAACAAACATCGTACACTGTACAAACTCACACCCCACTGTGTTTTTTTATTTTTTTTCCTCAAACAAACATCACACACTTTTAAACAAACACACAACCTTCACACACTGTGTTCAACAACATACACACTTTTAAACCAAACGATCAACACACATTACACACTTTTTTCAACAAACATCACACACTTTTCAAACAACATCACACACTGTTCAAAGAACATCACACAATTTTCAAAACAAAGCCATCATACACTTTAACAAACATCGTACACTGTAAAACAAACATCACACACTGTTCAAACAAACATCACACCCACTTTAAACAAAACATCACAACACACACACACTTTTCAAACAACATCACACACTTTTAACAAACAAACATCACACACTGTTCAAACAAACATCACACACTTTAAACAAACATCACACACAGTCAGCACACTTTTCTTTCAAACCAAACATCACACACTTTCCAAAAACACAAACCTCATCTCACAACACTGGGTTCAAAGAAACATCACACACTTTTTCAAAACCAAAAACGATCATACACTTTAACCAAACATGTCCGTACACTATTAACAAACATTCACACACTGTTCAAACAAAACATCAACACACTGTACAAACATCACACACCTCACACACTTTTTCAACCCACACCCCACCCAAACATCACACCACTTTAAATAAACAATCACCTGACTTTTCACACAAACTTCAGCTCATTTTCATACAACATCACCCAACGTTTTCAAAATCTATAACATTCACCACATGTTCAACAAACGTCACAACACTTTCAAACAAACATCAACATACTTGTCAAACAGACATTCAGCACAGCTGTTCAAACAAACATCACACACTGTTAACATTCATCACACCATCACACTACTTCCAAACAAAACATTTCAACACTTTTCCAAAAAAAAGTATAACACACACTTTTCAAACAACTCACACACACATTCAAACAAACTCATTACACTTTCAAAAAAACATCACACACTTTCAAACAACATTCAAAACTTTTCAAACAAATATCACACACTTTTCAAACAGAACATCACACACTGTTCAAACAAAACATCACATCACGTTTTTAACAAAACAAACATCACACACTCTTTCAACAAACATCATACACTTTTACCAAACATAACACCCTTTTTCAAAACAACATACCACACTGTTCAAACAACATCACACACTCTGTCAAACAAAACCATCCCACACTTTTCAAACAGACATCAACACACTTTCAACCAAACATCACGACACTGTTTTTCAAGCAAACATCACACACTACAAACAGTAACACCCTTTTCAACAAACATCACACACTTTTTCAAACAAACATCACACACTGTCAAAACAACATCACACACTTATTCAACAAAAAACATCATACACTTTCACACAAACATCACACACTTTCAAACAAACATCACAACGTTTCAGACAAATATCACACAACTGTCAAACAGACATTGACACCACTTTTCAAAACAAACATCACACACTCTCAAAAAACATCACCCACACTTTCAAAACAAGCTTCACAAATTGTTCACACAAAACATCACACACTTTAACAAACAAACATCAAAACACTGTTCAAACCAAAACATCACACACGTTTAACAATCATCACACATCACACACTTTTCAAAACAAACATCACACACTTTCAAAACAACCATTCACGCACTGTTCAAACAACATCACACACTTGTTCAAACAGACATCACACGCTGTTCAAACAAACATCACACACTTTTCAAACAGACATCAGCACACTTTTCAAACAAACATCACACACTTTTCAAAAACAACATCACACACTTTTCAAACAAGAACATTTAAATACAGCTTTTCAAACCAAACATCACACACTTTTCAAACAGACATACACACTTTCAAACAAATATCACACACTGTTCAAAACAAACATCACACACTATAACAATCATTCACACATCACACACTTTTCAAGACAAACATCACCACTTTTCAAACAACCATCACGCACTTTCAAAAACAAACATCAACACACTTTTCAAACAGACATCACACGCGTGTTTAAACAAACATCCACACACTTTTCAAAACAACATCACACACTTTTCAAAACAACATCCACACACTTCAACAAAACATCACACACTTTTCAAACAAACATCATACACTTTTCAAGACAAACGATCACACACTTTTTCAAACAGACATCACACACTTTTCAAACAAATATCACACACTGTTCAAACAAACATCACACACTGTAACAAACATCACACCAAAACAGACATCACCACAACTTCAAAGCAATCACATTTAACTTAACAAACATCACCCACATCACACACTTTTCAAACAGGACATCACACACTTTTCAAACAAACATCACACACTTTAACAAACATCACACACAGACACACTTTCAATCAAATATCACACCTTTCAAACAGACACTTTACACACTTTGCAAACAAACAATTACACACTTTTCAAACAAGACATCACACACAGTCAAACAAACACACACATTTCCAAACAACCATTACACGCACGTCAACAAACACACACACGTTAACACAGACATCACACCTTTAAACCCACGCACACACTTTTCAAACAACATCACACACTTTTCAAACAACATCACACACTTTTCAAACAAACATCACACACTTTTCAAACAAACATCATACACTTTTCAAACAAACCATCACCACACTTTTAAAACAGACATCACCACAACTTTTCAACAAAATCACACACGTTCAAACCAAACATCACACACTCTTCAAACAAACATCTACACTGAAAACAAACCATCACAGACTTTTCAAACAGACATTACACAACCTTTTCAAACAAGATATCACACACTTTTCAAACAGACTTTACACCACTTTTTAAACAAGACTTCACACACTTTTGTCATACAAACATCACACACTTTTCAAAAACATCACACACTTTTTAAACAACATCACACCACCTTTAACAAAACATCACACACATGACACACTTTTCAATCCAAATATCACACAACTTTCAAACAGACGATCACACACTTTCAAAGGAAACATCGTACACGTTAACAAACATCACGCACTTGGGTCCAACGACATTACACACTTTTCAAAAAACATCTTACACTGAAACAAACATCACACACTTTTCAAACAGACATTAACACACTTTTCAAACAAATATCACCACACTTTTCAAACAGACATTACACACTTTTCAAACAGACATCCATCACACTTTTTAAACAGACATTACACCACTTTTCAAACAAATATCACCACACTTTTCAAACAGACATTACACACTTTCAACAGACAGTACACGACTTTTCAACAGAACATCACACACTTTTTAAACAGACATTACACACTTTTCAAACAAACATCATAAACACTGAAACCAAACATCACACACTTTTCAAACAGACATTACACACTTTTCAAACAAAACACACCACTTTATCAAACAGACATTACACACCTTTTCAAACAGACATTACACACTGTTTCAAACAGACATTCACACACTTTCAAACAAAATATCACACACTTTTCAAACAGACATTACACACTTTCAAACAGACATTACACCACTTTTCAAAAAAAATATACACACTTTTCAAAACAGACATCACACCTTTTCAAAACAGACATTACACAACTTTTCAAACAGACATTACACATTTTCAAACAGACATCACACACTTTTCAAACAAATATCACACACTTTTCCAAACCAGACATTACACACTTTTCAAACAGACATCACACACTTTTTCAAACAGGGACATTCACACACTTTTCAAACAAATATCACACACTTTTCAAAACAGACATTACACCACTTTTCAACAGACACACAACAGCTTTCCAAAACAGACATCACACACTTCCAAACAGACATTCACACACTTTTCAACAGAACATTACACACTTTTCAAACAGAATCACACACTTCCAAACAGACATCACACACTTTTCAAACAGACATTACACACTTTTCAAACAGACATTCACACGCTTTTCAAACAAATATCCACACTTTCAAACAACATTACACACTTTTTCAAAACAGACATTCACACACTTTTCAAAACAGACATCACACACTTTTCCAAAACAGACATACACACTTTCAAAACAGACATTAACACTTTCAAACAGCATTACACACTTTTTCAAACAGCATCACACCACTTTTCAAACAAACATCACACATTTTCAAACAACATTACACACTTTCAAACAAATATCACACACTTTTTCAAACAGACATCACACACTTTTCAAACAGACATTACAAACACTTTTCAAACAACATCACACACTTTTCAAACAGGACATTCACACTTTTCAAAGAAACATCAGACGAATCATCGACGAACTCGGACTCGATCTTCACTCACAACACCATCTGAAAACAAAACAATCCCTGAAAAGGAAACATTCCAGAACCAAGATCTCGTTACCGGAGAGAAAACGTCACGTACCGGGTCGCGGATCCTTATCTCGGTGTGAAACCGACCACGGGACCCGGTGTGATGGACGCGACTCCGGGGATCGACCGTGTTTCCTCCGCGAGCCGTTCGTGATCCCGGGGTGTTCGCTTTGGATCTTCCGCCCAGAGATCTCGGATCACGCGCAGTCGTTCCTCCTACAGGAACTTTGAGGAAACACGAGGGAGAACCTGAAGAAGTATTCCAAGGAAATACAAATCACGTGTTCACGATAGATTCCACGGTTTCTCCAGCCGCAGATTCGCGCCGCCCGGTCACGTGGACCGACGAAACAGGAAAAACTCATCCAATTGATGCGTGTTGCGGGAAAAAACGACCAAACCATTAAAATTATTAAAAATTGACGTCATTAATAGTTAAAATTCAGAAGCCAATTCTGAACACAATAATAAAAAAAAAAAAAAAAAAATTATAAAAAAAAAAAAAAAAAAAAAAAAAAAAAAAAAAAAAAAATAATTATAAGTGGAGATCAAACCAAGATCGTAGCAGAGCAAGATAGCGCCTTCGTGCGAAACAGTGAATTATCCAATGGGGACGCCCCTCGGCGGCCATTTTTATGCAGGCATGACGAGCTTGCCGCGAACCAAACAACCCGGATCCTGTTCACAACCACACATGTTCCAGAAGGTAAACAAAGCAATTGGCGTCTCGTTCCTCACCCAAGAATCACTGCTTCAGCAATAAACTGCTCCCAAACCGTCGAATCAAACGAACCTGATTGTCTTTCTTCAGATTCCCTGAACAACAGGGAAAGGTATAAAATGAACACTGGAATGTGTAAATACGATGGACACCTGCTGCATCTAATATTTTTTTTTAATCTAATACCGAACTTAAGATGGTGAATATTGAAATAATTTATCTTTTCATTATTGTCAGGAGATGAGTCGATGTTCAGCATGGGAGTAACGTAAGTTTCATTTCCACCGGAAATTGTGAAAAATCACTTGCAGGTAAAAGCGTTTAAAGGTACATTTGCCAATGACACAAAATTTTCTTTTTTTTTCTAGTGAAGTAAGCATCTGCATGAATGAAGACACTTGGGAAAATGCAGACTGAACAGGAAAAAGAAAGAAATACTATACGGTACTTGGAATACAAAGGCATTTTTAAATACATGGAAAAGTTATGAAGTTTAAATAGAAATCCTTTCCACACTTATGTGAACAGCAATCATTTGATATTGTAACAGGTTATTGCATATTGAAGTTCTTTGGCATTGGTGCTGTGTGTGTGTGTGTGTGTGGTGTGTTGTTGTGTGTTGTGTGTGTGTGTGGGTGTTGGTGTGTGTTGTGTGTGTGTGTGTGTTGTAAATGTGTATGGCACTGGGTCTGCTGAAAGAAGTCATACTTTTGAATCAAAGTTAGAACAAACTAGTGTTCAATTTGCTAGTCAATGGGCAGAAACATTACCCAGTTTCCCCTCAGTTGACTGCCAGGTGCAAAACTCTAACACCATTATAATTTGTAAGATACTCAGGACTCCATGTAGCCCGACCCGGAAGTGACGTTATTTTCGATCACGGAGCACTACCAACCACAACGGAAATCAACATACTTTACCCAATATTGTAGAATGCTCGCCCGCCGGCCTGCGAGTGACCCGTTAATCTAATACGGCCCCGCTCGCCCACCGAACGGACAAATCCAGTCGGCTGACTTTCTGCAACAACGCCAGGAAAACCAGTCACGGGCTGGGTTCTCAATCGCCACCACGGCCAGTCCGCTATTCTACCCGCGCGCCAGACAAGGGGTAATCGCGAATATCGATATACCTAAGTAATTACGCTGCGCGTTTTTGTTTGTAACCTCCCGAGGGACGTACCTCGGCGAAGGCCTGCCTGGACATCTTAAGCGGATTCGTCCGTTTGGGATAACCGAGCGGGTATTTCGCCGGACCCGATTCTATTATCGGTTTCAAAAACCAACTAGTACTCCGAAAAACAATACGGCGGTTCAATGGGGGAAAACGACACGACGAACGGGTACATTCAAAAAAGCACCTTTATTATACAGCACATATACAAACAGTCATGCAGGTAAGCAATGATGGAAAAACACGCACGCAGCTGTTGTTGAAGACTGCGGGACGGGACAAGACACGGGCAAGGCGAAAACACTACAACCGACTATGGTTTATTATGTACATTTACTTAACAGGTTTTACTTACGGACTCGGCGCCACATCATCATCATGCATTCAAAGAAAAACCCCAGGAAAAAGACCCCCTCAAAAAAAGGGAGTCAGACTGGGCCCGTGGGCCTTTATAACGTGGGGCCTTGGTGACCCCACGATAAAGGCCCCACGAGACCGTTGCAGGTTACCTGCACCCTCGTGGTGCCTTGATGGGGTGAGTCGCGACATCCCGTCCCCACGCAGCTGGCATACCGCGGTTGCGCCAGGCCTTGCAAGGGCAGCGAGCTCTCTCCGGCTCTCCCCACATGCACGCGCAGGTTTCGCGCGACACAGCAGCGCTGCACCTCCAGCCCGCGTCTCCCTCACGACGCCCGGACTCCACCGACGACCGCTCCAAGCTCCTGACTCGGACACGAGCCAGATCTTCCCGCAGCTCCGGCAGAAGCAGCCCGGTCCTTCCGCGGCGTCACCGGCAGCGACAACTCCAGCGACGACAGCAAGGAAAGTAAGAAGACAGCACGACAGAGACATCCAGCAACGCCCGAGAGAGAAGAACGAATGCTCCGTGCGTCTTTTTATTACCCCGCTCCTCCCCTCCACTCTCGCCCGCCCTCCTTGACAGAAACATGCGGGAAACTTCCAGAACATGCGGGAACCTTCTCGACGGGAGCGTTTTCCCGCCAAATCGGGGACGCTCCCTCGCCGCTGCATTTGTCTTCCACAGCAGGGTGGAATTCACCGGGAGACGCCATTCGTCCGGGGAGGGGAACGGGGGCCGCCTGCTTTCCTCGACGAAGGCAGGCCTCTGGCAACCGTGTGCCGAAGTGGAAACGCGGTGGTGTGGTTATGAGCGTTGTGGGAAGCGGTTGTTGAGAGCGATGTTGGTGTGGTGGTGGTTGGTGTGAAGTGTTTGGTCCAAAATAACGTAAGCAAAGAATAAAGGCTAACTCAAAGATCACAGCCCTGTCCACACGGATAATTCCCATTAAACACGGTGGGGAAATCTAACTGAACACACACTTAGCAATACAAACTGAACTGGAGACCTTTATGGTGTGTCTTCGCGAATTTCCACAGCCGTAACAATATTTATGTTCATAATTTACATAGTACATGTAAATGTACCATTTAAAACCACAAATAACACTTAAATTACATCTGAATAGCACTGAGAATCAGGCGCTTTACAATAAATAATACATATACATTTAACCATTTTTGCCACGGCTGAATGCATTGGCGTAAATCGCATAAAAAGAGGGCATAAGATGTTAAGCAAAAATAAAAATAGAGGGGGGGGGGGGACACTCGAAGGTGAGAAGCAAAAAAAAAGGTCTTCACCAACCATTGATGGGGATTTGGAGAACATTCAATACCCATTAAAATGTGTTGTGTGTGTGTGTGGTGTGGGGGGGGGGGGGGTGACCCTTGCCTCCCCTCCCCGGATTTCTCCCCATGCCTGAATAGTTACTTCAAAGGATACTTTCTTGGAAGGTGATATTTATCACACAGATTATGTTGCATGACTTCTTTTGTTGATATATATATATAATATATATATATATATTTACTAGTGCAGCCCGTAGGTGCGTGCCCGTAGGTGTATGCCCATAGGTGCAAACAAAACAAAACAAAAAACTTTTCAAACCGCATGCCAGAAACAACCACACAGGCCGTCCTCGCTCTCACGTGCCCGTACGGCGTGTCCGTACATGCAAAAAAAAAAAACTTTCAAACCGCGTGCCAGAAGTCAACGCGTGCCTGTACTCACATGAAGTTGCTCTCGGAAGAAATCTGTATCATCGTATCGAGCAAAGGTTGCGATTCTCACGGTGAGCCTGCTCTAGTCTCGCACGGTGTACATTCCTGATGGGCAGGACATCCCTTACTTGCCGGTCTTCTCGCTGGTGAGGATTTCTGTCTGCACGACGCCTTGCCTCGGTTCAGTTTGTCTGCAGCGAGCAGTTCGTTTTCATCGTTCAGCTGCACGACACCTTGCCTTCACGCGCGTAGATCGCGTGTCAACGAGGCAGCTCGTTTTCATCCGTTTCCTCTGCACGGCGCCTTGCCTCACGTTCATTTGTCTGCCAAGCGAGAGCAGTTCGTTTCTTCATCCGTTTCAGCTGCACGACACTTGTCACGCGCGTAGGCGTCGCGTGTCAAGCGAGCAGCTCGTTCTTCATCCGTTTCCTCTGCACGGCGCCTTGCCTCCTTCAGTGTTGTCTGCAAGCGAGCAGTTCTTCTCATCCGTTTCAGCTGCACGACACCTTGTCACGCGCGTAGCGTCGCGTGTCAAGCGAGCAGCTCTGTCTTCATCCGTTTCCTCTGCACACAGCGCCTTACTCGCTTCAGTGTGTTTGCCAAGCGAGCAGTTCGTTCTTCATCCGTTTCAGCTGCACGACGCCTTGCCTTTGCGTTCAGTGTTGTCTGCCAAGCGAGCAGTTCGTTCTTCATCCGTTTCTTCTGCACGACGCCTTGCCTCCACGTTCAGTTTTGTCTGTCAAGCGAGCAGTTCGTTCTTCATCCGTTTCTTCTGCACGACGCCTTGCCTCGCGTTCAGTGTTGTTGCCAAGCGAGCAGTTCGTTCTTCATCCGTTTGAGCTGCACGACGCCTTGTCATGCGCGTTGCGTGTGCGTGTCAAGCGAGCAGCTCGTGCTTCGTCAGATTCCATTGCGCGTGCACGACGCGCAGCTTCGTTCCTTAGATGTCGTAAACGACGATTGGATTGGGGCATTGTGTTTAATAAAATCGAGAAAGACAGAAATCGAGAAAGAAAGAATACAGTAAGTCGATAAATCAAGAAAAAATCGAGAAAGAATACAGTAATCGTCACTGACTGGATTGGGTATTGGGTTTAAGAAAATCGAGAAAGAAATCGAGAAAGTACAAAATCGAGAAGAAAAGAATCGAGAGAAAGAATACAGTAATCGTCACTATCGGAGTGAAGTCCTCACTGTCCGGAAGTTCGCATATGGCAGTTACGATTATTCGCAATTTATTCTTAATGGCCAATTATTCAATTAGCGCCAACGTATTTTGCCTTTTCCCAATGTCATCGAAGAAAACCACAAAGAAGAAGAGGAAAGAGAGAAGAAAAACGTGGCCAAAAAATAATTTACTTCCTTGCTTCGGAGCATACCAGCACTCTGATGTTCCCGAAATTATAGCACCGTTAATATGAAAACGAATATAACTTGGGCCAATTGTGTTATCTATAAATGCGCATTAAGAAATTCGAGAAATTATTAGAATACATGAAGTCATCACTCTCCGGAAGCCCGTACGTTGTAACCCGTAATGGGGAACGCGGCTGAGGTCCCTTCCCCATCGGCCACGCCCACGCAAACAACGTGTCTTGCCATTGGTTTGGTAAATAAATGGCCATAACTTGGGAAGCACTTGTGCCGATTAATATCAAACCTTGAAAAGGCACACCTCAGGTCGCCAACAATTACCTGGCAAGTTTTCAATTAGATCGGACCAGGGTTGTCGAGAAAACAGCGGTCACACACACCACACACAGACACAGACATTGCTGGAATTATGATAGATATACATATATATATATGTATATATATCATATATATAATCTATATATATTATATATTATATTACATATATTGGTCCAGGTAAGACATATATATACTTTTCTGTGTTGTGTCTGGGCTTTGATTTGTTATTCCTTTCCTCTCTCAATTTGCCTTTTCTTTTTTTTTATCTGTTAGCTTCTTCTTCTTCTCTATTTCTCCGTCCTAATTTCTCTCTTTCTCTCCTTTCTTCGATCTCACTGCTTGCTTATTTGATTGTTAATTTCACTTTGATAAAAGAAAACTGTTCTTGTGCTAACCAGGGATAAGCTATCATCGCCTTACTTCTTTCCTCGCCCTTCTCCTCCACTCCGCGATCGATACAGCAGTCGAAGTTACAACCAAGAAAGCAGCTCGCTCGCTAAAATGGCAGCCGTACTGCTCCGTTGCGGTCTTCACGAATGAAGGCGGTGCGCACGAGTGGCTATCTTACTGTGCTTTACGATCTTTGCTTCATGACCCCATTGACGTGGCAGCTGCAATTGGCTCAGCTGCCTCAACGTCATCGGTTAAGACTGCCCATGCTTCACGTTGATGGAGATCACCAAAACAAGGCACGAATTCCGTCTTCGGGCTCTGAAAGTTACTAGGCCGTGAGGGAATACAAGAAGATGTCAACACAAAGCATCCGGTTTATTAAAGTTTAATACTAATCTGACGTGACGTCATTTACAAAGTGAAAGCTTTGGGATCAAGGTCACTCCGAATCCAAGTCTGATCCATTTCTGGTTTTGCGTCACGTGATCCACTCCTACGCTGACCTCTCCCGCCATTTTGCGGACCACTTGTTGGTGAAGCGTCATGTACATTGTACGGCCGATCTCTGCCTGTCCACTGATCGCACCAAGCCTTCAAAGAACGGGCGGAGGGACAACGGAACGGAAGGTTCGGTGGTTCGTTTGTCCGAGATATAATAACGGGGTCGAGGCTCCGAGAACGGGAAACGGGTACTCGTGGTACCACAGAGACCTATGGTCGTCCACTTTGAATAACCGGCGATGACCATCGACACGTTGCTGGTCACGGCACGGATCGTCGACCGGCAGGAGCAGCAAAATCGACCCGGTTAGTGGAAGGGATCCGGTGGGAGGAGGGGGCGGGCGGGAGTGGGATATCACCAGAGGTATGACGTCATCACCGTGTCGGTGAAGCCCGTCCACGCGACGTGCTCGCCCCGCCTCCTCACGCGTCATCGTTTCTCCCGACTTGTCTCCCCAGAACAGTTTGATATCTGCTGTGATGTTCCTCGTCCGCGATGTGAACCCGATGTACCATTTACCAAGGT
>JAXMNL010000457.1:27391-38564 GCA_035128595.1 Eptatretus atami | reverse complement strand
GGTGTGTGTCGGTGTCACGTTCCCTGATGGTTCCGTTCCCACGTGGAAAGTTCGTGACGTCATATCGGTACGAAACTCGACGTGTCTACTGATCCACTGATCACACGTCACGAACTCGCTAATGGCGCGTCATAGAGAGACGTGCGAGGAGTCCTGGGACTCGGGGAGTCCCACGAACACCGAGGACCCACGAAATAAATAAGTGTCCACTGAAATAAGTGGACCGATGGTGTATAATAACAAATTACACGTCACTACGTCAGACACTTTTGACCGGACTCGGTGGTGTAAAGGTTGCAGCGTCCGCTCTGAGTCTGGGAGGGTGGTGCTTCAAACTCCATACCAGTCATACCGATGACTTTAAAATGGGTACGTGCTGCTTCCTTGCTTGGCGCTCAGCGTTTACAAGGGATAAAGCATCCGGAAAACAACTCCATAGGTTGCAACCGTTTGCGACAAACAACTGCTGATCAACCTTCACGTCTCACCTGCACCGCTCACTCACCCGCACCACACATCCTGCCCATTGCCACATAAGCTGTCCGGCTTATGTGTGGGTGAGGCTGGGCTCGACTCCATACCCCACCCCACTTCGCTTCTCTCTATCTCAAACCTTCTTCTCTCCTCCCAGCATGCTTGAGGTGCCTGTGTCGGTAAAAGATTGTGATACAATGACTCACTGAGATTGCTTCTTGTGCTTCGGGGTAAGCTCTTTCTTGTGTGACACTGCCTGCTTGTCAATACGTCCCTTTAGTTAAACCTTTAAAAATCATTTTCCAAACCGCGGTCGTCTCCTTCCATTGGTTAGGTTGGAGTGTTAAACCATAGCATGTAATAGTGAAAAGGAGTTCTGCCCCGCTGTTTAGTTGTGGACGGACGATAGCCAGCGTTCCACTGACTGTGTTGCTCAGCCGTTCTGATTGGGTAACAAGTGAGGCCGCTGAGAAGCACAGTCCTATATCTGGGGCGATTAATCTTCCAGGAATGTAAATGCGGGATTCAGACGCTCGACCCTGCCATATTAGCATCTCAGACGGCGTCTGTGGTTGCTTAGCAACCCGTCATCCCCGGAGTTATCCGCGCTCATCGGCTTCAGGGTCATCGGCCGGGAAGGGGGTCCGAGTACTCCCCAAACCAGTAAATGGCAGAAAAAAATAACAGATAATTAAACTAAAAGAATCGCACAATAAAAAATATTCTAAGATCCAATAATTTGGTCCACAACAAAAAAACACACATTTAAAAATTCAAATTACGAACAGTATTATAGTTTGGCAATACATTCTAAAGTGTAAGACAAATCACTTAAAAGTAAAAAATTAAATAAATATACTTATGTGTAATAAATACACAATTTGATTTTGGGTGTCAGGAGTGGGATATATCCACAATCCAAGTCATAATCCATCCACAATCTTTGAGATATCGTCCCATTTATATTTTTGGTACACATCTCTCAAGTGTGAAGAATCACTTAGAAATTAAAAAAATTATCTTATCTGGATCCAGATACATTTGGTGTCAGGGTGGGTTTATCCACAGTCATAATCCATCCACAACTCTTTGAGATATCGTCCCATTTATATTTTTGGTCCAATCTCTCAAGTGTGAGAAATCACTTAGAAATTAAAAAAATTATCTTATCTGGATCCAGATATCTGTCATATCGTGAGCTTTCGATACGGTGTGGCATCCCGCCTGCTCACCAAACTCTCTTCTTAAGGTTTCCAAGCAATCTCCACTCATGGCTCGCTGAGACTTCCTCTCCTGTCGCAGTCAGCGTGTGGCTCTTAATGGAATTCTCTCATCTCCTCTTCCATCCAGGCTGGAGTTCCTCAAGGCAGTGTTCTGTGCCTGTGCCTTTTTCTGGTTTTTATCAAAGATCTCTCAGATTCCCTGGAAAATCCTCTTTATCTTCTTTGCTGATGACTCCACCCTTTGCCGTACCATCTCTCATCCTCTGATGGGCAAGCAGCAGCCTCTTCATTCTCTGCAGACCTGGATAAATCACAAGCTGGTCAAACACTTGGAATGTGCCCACAACGTTCACACCGTGCACGTCCCAAAGTTTGTTCATGGCATGAAAAAAAATCGGGCCCGAAGGGAGTTTCTTCTCTCCTTCTCCGAACAGCTCGGTTGCCCCCCCCCAAAATAGGTATTTGCTTTGTTCTCAGAAACTACACAACGATTTCGATGAAACTTGACCACAACCTTTATCACCCATGATGAACCAAAGTTTGTTCACCACATTAAAAAAAATAAAAAATCCATGGTTTTTTACTTTCTTCTCGTGACATATTTTGTGGGTCATGCATGCCGTTCCCTGGTTATCTTATCCAGCCACTTCCAGGTGTGCGCCCGGGGTATGCCCCTATGTTTTACATGTATCGTACACACTACTTCATTGACTCTGTACATACAATAGCTGCACTTGCATGGCTTGCCAGCACCGACACAAACGATTTTCCTGCGCAGACTTGGGAATGCCCACCATGTGTTTTTTTTTCTCCTTCCTCTGAAGTCAAGTATTGTGATGACGTCACGTGATGCTTTTCATGGCTGCTTCTACGCAGTAGAATTCGACTGCCGTGGCCCTTGTATTCAAGCGGATGACTCTTGTCATCAAAGCCTCACCCATGACTGATCATTGATTGTGTGCTCCACTTCACACGGCCTCGAGATGTGCTGTAAACGAGCCTCATGTGGCCTATTTAACAGCCCTGACTGTGTCTGTTATTTCAGTTGGAAAATTTCATGAAACAGTTGTCCAAGAAATGGAGTCTCATGAAGGAGCCAAAGCAGAATCCTCCACTCAGCTGGACCATCAAGATGAACATGTCCAATCTTGTGTTTCTCATTGTGGGTTCAGACATCCCTTGCACAAGGCTGTTTATCAAGCTGTTGTGTTTTCAGATATTGTATTTCGTGTGTTGGCTGTTTGGTCACGGTGTTTACCATTCAAATGATTTGACTCTCTCCCTCTTTGTATTTTTTTTTTTTTTCATTTCATTTGTTTGTTGACTGGTCGAGGAAGGTTATGAATACATTGACACTTGTTTCACATGTGGTGTTTTTTTTCTTTCATTCAATGCAACTGCCTTTTGAAAAATCACACTGATGCTTTCATGGAACAATGATGAAAGGGGCGGTGTGTTTGTTTATCTCCCAGATGGAGTTGCATCAGGGGAAGCTGGCCTTCAGCTGAAAGATTGTCATCTTGATCTGAAGATCTTGACCATCCACTGCACAAAAAGACAATCAAAAGCAACAAAGACATCCTCAATCATGAAACAGGAGCGACAATCAGAGCTGCAGGAGCGTGGGGGGCAGCCGGAGTTGCAGGAGCGTGGGGACCGGCTGGACCTGCAGGAGCGTGGGGACGGGCTTGACCTACACGAGGCGTGGGGCCTGCCAGAGCTGCTGCAGGATCATGGATGTCGCGTCTCGACCGAGCCGTGAGCTCGGTGGTCGGCTGGAGCCGCAGAAGCTCGGAGCCAGCCCGAGCAGTGGAGCTCGTTGTCGGCCAAAGCTCCGGGAGCTCAATGGTCAGCCGAGCCACGGAAGCATGGGGCGGTTAGAGCCGCCAGAGCTGCAGGAACATGAGGGCTGGGCTGAGCTTCATCGTCAGGGAAGGAAGCAGCTTCTACTCCGAAAACAGCAGCGGCATTTACATGGAAATAATCAACCAGCCAGGAGCAGCGACACGCGCCGCTACCACTGCAACAGCGGAAGCAGCAGCCCGTCTCTCGACCGCAAGAGAAGCAGCAGCGTCACGGTTTGACACCTCCACAAGAGCATGAACTCGCCATGTTGCACCACCACATGACGATGACCAGAAGCAATCTGGAGCTGCGAGCACTCAAACATTATCCACATCAAGCGGAGCAAGGTTTGCAACAACAGGAGCAGCAGGAGGCAGGCAACATAATCAACAGCAGGTCATCGACAAAAATGTACAGGAAGTGTGTCAGCAGAATGGACAGCATCAGAAATTGTTGCTGCAGAAGCCACAACAGCAGGTTGTGAGAAAACAAAGCGAGCCGTTTGGAGTTTGGCAGGAAGGATTACGAATGTCTTGGCTTCAGCAACAGAGGCAGCCACTGCGGAGCAACGTGACTCACAAGAGCGGAGCCGCTGCCGACGATGCAACCTGCAAGAGCGGGAGCCGAGCGTGCTGAGCTGCACGATGCACCTGCAGAGCGGGGCCGCTGCTGACGTTGCGAGGCCCACAAGAGCGGGAGCAGCTGCCGATGACCCTCGTCCCACAAGAGTGGAAGTACCTGCCGACGGCCCTGGACCCGCAGAAGCGGGAGCAGCTGCCGATGACCCTCGTCCCACAAGAGTGGAAGTACCTGCCGACGGCCCTGGACCGCAGAAGCGGGAGCAGCTGCCGATGACCCTCGTCCCACAAAAGGGAAGTACCTGCCGACGGCCCTGGACCCGCAGAAGCGGGAGCAGCTGCCGATGACCCTCGTCCACAAGAGTGAAGTACCTGCCGACGGCCCTGGACCCGCAGAAGCGGGAGCAGCTGCCGATGACCCTCGTCCCACAAAAGTGGAAGTACCCGACGACGCCCTGGACCCGCAGAAGCGGAGCAGCTGCCGATGACCCTCGTCCACAAAAGTGGAAGTACTGCCGACGGCCCTGGACCCGCAGAAGCGGGAGCAGCTGCCGATGACCCTCGTCCCAAAAAGTGGAAGTACTGCCGACGGCCCTGCGCCCGCAGAAGCGGGAGCAGCTGCCGATGACCTCGTCCACAAGAGTGAAGTACCTGCCGACGGCCCTGGACCCGCAGAAGCGGAGCAGCTGCCGATGACCCTCGTCCCACAAGAGTGGAAGTACCTCCGACGGCCCTGGACCCGCAGAAGCGGGAGCAGCTGCCGATGACCCTCGTCCCACAAGAGTGAAGTACCTGCCGACGGCCCTGGACCCGCAGAAGCGGGAGCAGCTGCCGATGACCCTCGTCCCACAAAGTGGAAGTACCTGCCGACGGCCCTGGACCCGCAGAAGCGGGAGCAACTGCCGATGACCCTCGTCCCACAAGAGTGGAAGTACCTGCCGACGGCCCTGGACCCGCAGAAGCGGAGCAGCTGCCGATGACCCTCGTCCCACAAAAGTGGAAGTATCTGCCGACGGCCCTGGACCCGCAGAAGCGGACAGCTGCCGATGACCCTCGTCCCACAAGAGTGGAAGTACCTGCCGACGGCCCTGGACCCGCAGAAGCGGGAGCAGCTGCCGATGACCCTCGTCCCACAAAAAAAGTGGAAGTACCTGCCGACGGCCCTGGACCCGCAGAAGGGGAGCAGCTGCCGATGACCTCGTCCCACAAAAGTGGAAGTACCTGCCGACGGCCCTGGACCCGCAGAAGCGGGAGCAACTGCCGATGACCCTCGTCCACAGAGTGGAAGTACCTGCCGACGGCCCTGGACCCGCAGAAGCGGGAGCAGCTGCCGATGACCCTCGTCCCACAAAAGTGGAAGTCTGCCGACGGCCCTGGACCCGCAGAAGCGGGAGCAGCTGCCGATGACCCTCGTCCCACAAAGTGGAAGTACCTGCCGACGGCCCTGGACCGCGCAGAAGCGGGAGCAGCTGCCGATGACCCTCGTCCCACAGTGGAAGTACCTCCGACGGCCCTGGACCCGCAGAAGCGGGAGCAGCTGCCGATGACCTCCTCCCACAAGAGTGGAAGTACCTGCCGAGCCCTGGACCCGCAGAAGCGGGAGCAGCTGCCGATGACCCTCGTCCACAAAAGGGAAGTACTGCCGACGGCCTGGACCCGCAGAAGCGGGAGCAGCTGCCGATGACCTCGTCCACAAAGTGGAAGTACCTGCCGACGGCCCTGGACCCGCAGAGCGGGAGCACTGCCGATGACCCTCGTCCCACAAAGTGGAAGTACCTGCCGACGCCCTGGACCCGCAGAAGCGGGAGCAGCTGCCGATGACCCTGTCCCACAAAAGTGGAAGTACCTGCCGACGGCCCTGGACCCGCAGAAGCGGGAGCAGCTGCCGATGACCCTCGTCCCACAAAAGTGGAAGTACCTGCCGACGGCCCTGGACCCGCAGAAGCGGGAGCAACTGCGATGACCCTCGTCCACAAAGTGGAAGTACCTGCCGACGGCCCTGGACCCGCAGAAGCGGGAGCAGCTGCCGATGACCCTCGTCCCACAAGAGTGAAGTACCTGCCACGGCCCTGGACCCGCAGAAGCGGGAGCAGCTGCCGTGACCCTCGTCAAAAAAGAGGAAGTATCTGCCGACGGCCCTGGACCCGCAGAAGCGGGAGCAGCTGCCGATGACCCTCGTCACACAAGTGGAAGTACCTGCCGACGGCCCTGGACCGCAGAAGGGGAGCAGCTGCCGATGACCTCGTCCCACAAAAGTGGAAGTACCTGCCGACGGCCCTGGACCCGCAGAAGCGGGAGCAGCTGCCGATGACCCTCGTCCCACAAAAGTGGAAGTACCTGCCGACGGCCCTGGACCCGCAGAAGCGGGAGCAACTGCCGATGACCCTCGTCCCACAAAGAGGAAGTACCTGCGACGGCCCTGGACCCGCAGAAGCGGGAGCAGCTGCCAATGACCCTCGTCCCACAAAGTGGAAGTACCTGCCGACGGCCCTGGACCCGCAGAAGCGGGAGCAGCTGCCGATGACCCTCGTCCACAAAAGAGGAAGTATCTGCCGACGGCCCTGGACCCGCAGAAGCGGGAGCAGCTGCCGATGACCCTCGTCCCACAAAGTGGAAGTACCTGCCGACGGCCCTGGACCCGCAGAAGCGGGAGCAACTGCCGATGACCCTCGTCCACAAGAGTGGAAGTACTGCCGACGGCCCTGGACCCGCAGAAGCGGGAGCAGCTGCCGATGACCCTCGTCCCACAAAAGTGGAAGTATCTGCCGACGGCCCTGGACCCGCAGAAGCGGGAGCAGCTGCCGATGACCCTCGTCCACAAAAGTGGAAGTACCTGCCGACGGCCCTGGACCCGCAGAAGCGGGAGCAACTGCCGATGACCCTCGTCCCACAAGAGTGGAAGTCCTGCCGACGGCCCTGGACCGCCAGAAGCGGGAGCAGCTGCCGATGACCCTCGTCCCACAAAAGTGGAAGTACCTGCCGACGGCCCTGGACCCGCAGAAGCGGAGCAGCTGCCGATGACCCTCGTCCCAACAGTGGAAGTACCTCCGACGGCCCTGGACCCGCAGAAGCGGGAGCAGCTGCCGATGACCCTCGTCCCACAAGAGTGAAGTACCTGCCGACGGCCCTGGACCGGCAGAAGCGGGCAGCTGCCGATGACCCTCGTCCCACAAAGTGGAAGTACCTGCCGACGGCCCTGGACCCGCAGAAGCGGGAGCAACTGCCGATGATTTGTGGGGAAGTATCTGCCGACGGCCCTGGACCCGCAGAAGCGGGAGCAGCTGCCGATGACCCTCGTCCCACAAAGTGGAAGTACCTCGACGGCCCTGGACCCGCAGAAGCGGGAGCAGCTGCCGATGACCCTCGTCCCACAAGAGTGAAGTACCTGCCGACGGCCCTGGACCCGCAGAAGCGGAGCAGCTGCCGATGACCCTCGTCCACAAAGAGGGAAGTACCTCCGACGGCCCTGGACCCGCAGAAGCGGGAGCAGCTGCCGATGACCCTCGTCCCACAAGAGTGGAAGTACTGCCGACGGCCCTGGACCCGCAGAAGCGGGAGCAGCTGCCGATGACCCTCGTCCCACAAAGTGGAAGTACTGCCGACGGCCCTGGACCCGCAGAAGCGGGAGCAACTGCCGATGATCTGTGGTGGAAGTACTGCCGACGGCCCTGGACCCGCAGAAGCGGGAGCAGCTGCCGATGACCCTCGTCCCACAAAAGTGGAAGTACTGCGACGGCCTGGACCCGCAGAAGCGGGAGCAGCTGCCGATGACCCTCGTCCCACAAAGTGGAAGTACCTGCCGACGGCCCTGGACCGCAGAAGCGGGAGCAACTGCCGATGACCTCTCCCACAAGAGTGGAAGTACCTGCCGACGGCCCTGGACCCGCAGAAGCGGGAGCAGCTGCCGATGACCCTCGTCCCACAAAAGAGAAGTATCTGCCGACGGCCCTGGACCCGCAGAAGCGGAGCAGCTGCCGATGACCCTCGTCCACAAAAGTGGAAGTACCTCGACGGCCCTGGACCCGCAGAAGCGGGAGCAGCTGCCGATGACCCTCGTCCCACAAGAGTGGAAGTACCTGCCGACGGCCCTGGACCCGCAGAAGCGGGAGCACTGCCGATGACCCTCTCCCACAAAGTGGAAGTACCTGCCGACGGCCCTGGACCCGCAGAAGCGGGAGCAGCTGCCGATGACCCTCGTCCACAAAAGCGGAAGTACCTGCCGACGGCCCTGGACCGCAGAAGCGGGAGCAGCTGCCGATGACCCTCGTCCCACAAAGAGTGAAGTACCTGCCGACGGCCCTGGACCCGCAGAAGCGGAGCAGCTGCCGATGACCCTCGTCCCACAACAGTGGAAGTACCGCGACGGCCCTGGACCCGCAGAAGCGGGAGCAGCTGCGATGACCCTCGTCCACAAAAGTGGAAGTACCGCGACGGCCCTGGACCCGCGAAGCGGGAGCAGCTGCGATGACCCTCGTCCACAAAAGTGGAAGTACCTGCCGACGGCCCTGGACCCGCAGAAGCGGGAGCAGCTGCCGATGACCTCGTCCCACAAGAGTGAAGTACCTGCCGACGGCCCTGGACCCGCAGAAGCGGAGCAGCTGCCGATGACCCTCGTCCCAACAAAGTGGAAGTACCTCCGAGGCCCTGGACCCGCAGAAGCGGGAGCAGCTGCCGATGACCCTCGTCCCACAAGAGTGAGTACCTGCCGACGGCCCTGGACCCGCAGAAGCGGGAGCAGCTGCCGATGACCCTCGTCCCACAAAAGTGGAAGTACTGCCGACGGCCCTGGACCCGCAGAAGCGGGAGCACTGCCGATGACCCTCGCCCACAAAGTGGAAGTACCTGCCGACGGCCCTGGACCCGCAGAAGCGGGAGCAGCTGCCGATGACCCTCGTCCCACAAGAGTGGAAGTACTCTGCCGACGGCCCTGGACCCGCAGAAGCGGAGCAGCTGCCGATGACCTCGTCCCACAAGAGTCCGACGGCCCTGGACCCGCAGAAGCGGGGCAACTGCCGATGACCCTCGTCCCACAAGAGTCGAAGTACCTGCCGACGGCCCTGGACCCGCAGAAGCGGGAGCAGCTGCCGACGACGAGGACTCACAAGAGTGGGAGCAGCTTTCGATGAGGTTGGACGTGCAAGAGCGGGGCACCTTCAGACGAAGCAGAGCTTGCAACATTCGGAAGAACATGAAGAAAGGAGCTGCACCTCTCCGACAGGAGTTTCCGGGTGATAGAAGATCGAGAACCTTCAGAAGTCTTGGTTGAAATCGGCATGGATCTTTGCAAAAAATTCATCCGGTAAGGAAGTATTCTCATGAAAGTTTTACGGTGCTCCATTTGTAAGAAATTTAAATGCGCAGGTGTGACTCCTGCAATGTGTTGCAGAACAAGAAGATGATCGGGTATACAGGTGCTCTTTGAGAATACAGAATGGAACCTGATGGCTGATCTACCATCAAAGAAACCTGTCTTGGTAAAAGATAATAAATTTTCACTCTCGTCGTGATGTAGACTCTTGACTTTGACAAGTAATTGTTTGAAAAGGTTGTTGATGGTCACGTGACGTGTGTTCAAATTTGTTCATGACCTCTGCCACATGTTTTCACCCCATGTCTGTCTGTCTGTCTTTTTCTGTTTGTTTTTTTTTGTATACATTGTTGAGGCTCTATGAGAGCGAACACACAACACACAACAAGGGGGGCATGAGACAAGGGGGGGGAAGGGAAGGACAAAACAGTGGGGAACAGAGACATTGGGAGATCTGTGGAAGGGAGAGGGATGGGGCGGGGAACACGGGGAATACAAGATGGACATCACAGGGACTTTCAGGAAGGAAAAGGGAATTTGAAGGAGGTGGGTGGGTGATTAACGGGGGTAGAAAAGATCAAGTTTTCGAGGTGTGGTGGTGGAACAGCTGTTTTGAAGACCTGGAGGAAGAGTGGGATTGAAGAGAGTGAGGGATTTTTCCAAAGGCGGGAAAAAGAGGAATGAAAGAGTGAAGGTGAGCAGTGATTCGTATTTGGTAGTTTTACCAGAAGGGGTTGTTGTGGCGGACCTTGAGCACCCTGCGGAAATATGGGAGGACATATCACAGACAGAGCAGGGGCGAGACCGGAGAGGAGACGGTAGAGACGAAAGACCACCGACCAGCTGCGGTGAGAGAGTGAGAGGCCCAAAGACTCAGCTCATCGGAGATATCAATGATCCTAAATGCCTTGGATTCCACGCGTAAGCCGAGAAAGGTGAGAGGCAGGAGCACCAGCCCAGAGGGAGAGCAGTCTCCATCAGGCTGCGACAAAAACTTTGAACGTGGTCAGGAGCTCAGGTGGCGAGGAAGGACTTTGCACGACAGCGGATGCCCGGTCGGCGCCTGCTTTGGAGGCCAACTTGGAAATGTGTTTTTCCCAGGAAGTATGGCAGATAGTGAGACCCAGAGCTTGAATGAAAGACTTCTTCAAGAGGATTGTTGAGAAAGTAGATGGGGGGGGGTTCCAAACGGTCCTTTTGGAGAGACACAGTGAGAGTGTGAGATTTGTCAGGATCGAAAGACATGTTCCACGTTTGGACAGTTTGTGATTTTATCCAGAAAAAGTTGGACTGTCTTCGAGCAGGATATCTCAGGGTTATGGACGGATTCGGCGAAACTTGGTGGACAGGTTGGGTGTGTGACAAGGAGAATATTATTTTTGGTGAAGATCTGGATCGGATGCAGATACTAGAATGTTGAAGTGATCTCTTTACCATCAGAGAGATATGGCCATAAAGCTGCATAACATGATATCTCAATAAGTTATTGACCGATTTGTGTGCTGCGTCCCAGACAGGAGCTCGACGTCCGCTTGCATCAGCCCATGCTACCAATATGAAACGCATCCCTCCAGCTCCAAAGACGACTGGACCTTCAGCACTGGCCCGGTCGGGAGATAGATTTTTCTGCCTGCTCTGTGGGAAGGGAGGCTTCAACCAAGAGTTGTTTCAGCAGCACTTATCGCTGGAACACAGCCCGATGATGCACAACGCTGTACCCCGTGTGGTCCAAGGCTTGCCTCCAC
>JAXMNL010000456.1:34709-52261 GCA_035128595.1 Eptatretus atami | reverse complement strand
AGTTATTTATTGAAACTAATACCTTGGTTCCCCCCCCTAAATTTTTTAAAAAAAATGCCATGTAGTATTAACATGTGTACAAAGTTTGAATCGAAAAATTGACCCAAGTCAAAGGTCCAGGGTCACACAAAACATGAAAACAGCACATATAAAATACATATTTTTTGTTTACTAACCTATTTTCAAACTGAATAACGGGATCGTAAGCTGGTTGAGCAATGTTCTAAGGTAATTTCAAATAGTTTCTACATCAGAATGAAGGCAACAACACTCGATGATAAGTTGTTGAATGTCACATGGTGGCTTTAAATGAGTTGTGAAAATTTTCAAAAATCTGCGCCGTTACCTGACAAACGCCCCTGATAATTGTTATTGTGACGTCGCGTCATTTTGTTAAATGTAACGAACAATTAAACACCCACATTCCATGAACATTACAGCTTGGACCACCAGCACGGAAGGGTCAACTAATATCGCCCAAAGTGCCGTGCTAAGCACGATTTTTCATCTGTCTGTTTGTCCGCACAGAACTTTCCGTGTTCTTCTCGCAAGCACTTGTTGGATTGAAGATGAAAATTTCACCATTGGTGCGTACTACTCCATATAGAATGTTTTAATGATAAGTCTGATATCAAACGTCAAGTGGTTGTGGCAGCCATATTGGAAAGCGTTGACCTCTGTAATCTCCTGAAATCGCACCAAGGAAAAAAATTGAAACTTGGCACATTGCAAGTAACCCATGGGGTAGGAGTGGTGACTTTTTCTATGACGTCATAATGCATATGTAGATCGCCACATCTGACAATATTGAACTTTTAAGGAGATCATCTAGGAATAAAATGGTCACAAAAAAAATTCATGACATCAATCGGTCCATCGTGATTCGGCTCAATCCATATGTTTTTAGTTTTTTTTGAACCTTCAAAAAATCTTCTCGAGTGGCTGAACAGATTGAGGTGACTTTACATCAATGACTTGCCTGTCATGAGGAACAAAATGTTCACACATAATGATGTCATTGGTCACATGGTATGGCATTTACCTGAAAACCTATTTTTTAAAAATTTTTCTCCAGAACAGCTGGACAGAATCGAGGGGAAACTTCAACACAAGTGTTTCCCCAAGCCATGGGTGTACAATGGGCCATGGGTGTACATGGTGCAAGCACAACTCGTGGGAAAGAAGTGTTGGGAAATTTTTATGATGTCAAAGGTGCTTGCCATTGTAATGAAATCATAATTGCATGTTTAGAACGCTTACATACGATCAAATATAAAAAATTGAAAGTCATCTTGGGATACAAATGATCCAAAAATGTTTTTTGATGAATCCATTGTTCACAAAAAATGAAAAAATTTGGCAGCCGTATTGTTTGTTTTTTTAAAACCGTTCAAAAATCTTCTTTGAATAGCTGAAAAAGATCGAAGCGAAACTTTACACATATGACGCGCCTATCCTTGAGAAACAAAAGGGTCCAAAATGATGTCACCGGTAACAAATGGTTGGCAGCCATATTGGATGTAACCCAAAAAACCTAAAAAATACACCACTCAAATGAAGTCCTGGTGAGGGTTTGCAATCTCTGGTTGCTCTTTTTCTCGTACATTTCTTTTTTTGATACAAAATATGCATATGGACTTTTGGTATCATCCAGTAAATAAGGGGAAGATGTGTTTGCATAAAACATTTAGACCTCAACCATTCGATAACTTTAAAACAAACCGGATATATGGATGTAGAGATCACTTCCAAAGGTCGGCAGGGCCCTGGAGAAACGTGTGCTAATGCTGGTCACACAAATAAAAGGCACTTTGATTGACCTGCATTGGTGTTCTTTTGAACGATCAGCCCACAATTATGGAGCTCATTGTTTCATCAGACATCGGGATGTGGAACCTCCGACTCATAACGAAAATAGATACCAAAGGGTTTCCGTTCAATGGATAAATAGAAGCTTGGAGCTTGGAGGAATTTGGTTCGACAATTTGGCGGAGTTGTTCAATATGTTTACGTAGCCGTTTGCCCATTGGACAGCTCACAACAAAGAGAGAGTTTGCCAATTCGAGTGATTTACATGAACAGTGAGCCCGATTTAGGTGAACGGTTGGGATTCAGCACGAAATACAGAATCGAACCACATCGATGGCAAATGGAAACCATGGGACTGTAACGGCAACCACCTCTGCAATGAAACTGGAGGCCAGTAAGCTCTTGGACGAAATCATGAAGGATGAAGAAGCTACTTAAGGTTGAAAACTACCAACAGTTAAATCCCTATTTGGAGCTCATTAAGGTTGAAAAACCACACAGTAAAATCCCTTTTTTTGGAACAAGTTTTAGGTTGAAAACCACCACAGTATAAATGCCCTTGTTTGGAGCTCATTAAGGTTGAAACCAACACAAGTGAAATGGCCTTATTTGGAGCTCATTAAGGTTGAAAACTCCACACAGTAAATCCCTTTTTTGGAACTAGTTAATATTTAAAAACCACACAGTAAAAATCCCTTATTTGGGAGCTCAATAAGTTGAAATAACCACAGAGTAAAATCCCTTTTTTGAACTCGTTAATATTTAAAAACAACGTGTAATCCCTTATTTGGTGCTCTTAAGGTTGAAACCACAATAGTAAAATTCCCTTATTTGGAGCCTCATTAAAGTTGAAAACCACAGAGTAAAATCCCTTTTTGGAACTAAGTTAATATTTAAAACCAAAGAGAAATCCTTATTTGGAGCTCATTAAAGGTTGAAAACCACAAACCAGTAAAATCCCTTTTTTTGGAACTAGTTAATATTTAAAACCACACAGTAAAATCCCTTATTTGGGGAAGCTCATTAAAGGTTGAAAACCACACAGTAAAAATCCCTTTTTTTTGGAACTAGTTAATAATTTACAACCACAACAGTAAAATCCTTTTGAACTTGTTATATTTAAAACCACACAGTGTAACCCTTATTTGGAGCTCAATTAAGGTTGAAAACACTCGTAAAATGGCCTTATTTGGAGCTCATGAAAGTTTGAAAACCACACAGTCAAATCTCTTTTTTGGAACTAGTTAATATTTAAAAGCCACACAGTAAAATCTTATTTGGAACTAATTAATATTTAAAAACCACACAGTAAATCCCTTATTGGAGCTCATTAAGGTTGAAACCACCAGTAAAAATCCCTTTTTTGTGAAAAACCGTTAAATATTTAAACCACAACAGTAATCCCTTATTTGGAGCTCATTCAATGTTGAAACCCACACAGTAAAATCCCTTTTTTGGACCTAGTTTAAATGTTGAAAACACACAGTAAGAATCCCGTTTTTTTTGGAACTAGTTTTGGTTAAACCACACAGTAAAATTCCTTATTTTGGAAACTAGTTTAGGTTGAAAACCACACAGTAAAATCGCCTTATTTGGAACAAGTTTTGGTTGAAACCATCATAGTAAAATTCCTTATTTGAGCTCATTAAGGTTGAAAACCACAACAGTAAATCGCCTTTTTGGAGCTCATTAAGGTTAAAACCCACCAGTAAAATTTCCTTATTTGGAGCTCATTAAGGTTGAAAACCATACAGTAAAATCCCATTTTTTTTGGAAACTAGTTTAAGGTGAAAACCAACACAGTAAATATTCCTTATTGGAGCTCATTAAGGTTTAATAAAATTAAAAACCACAGTAAAATCCCTTATTTGAGCTAAGTTAAGTTTTAAACCAACACAAATAAATACCATATTTGGAGCTAGTTAAGTTTCAAACTACACAGTAAAATCCCTTATTTTAGACTAATTACGGTTTAAAACCACACAGTAAAATCCTTATTTGGAGCTAATTACGGTTTTAAAAAAACCACACAGAAAATCCCTTAATTTGGAAGCTAGTAAGTTTAAAACCACACACTAAATCATACCTTAATTTGGAGCTAGTTATAGTTTCAAAAAACTACACAGTAAATATCCTTATTTAGAGCTTAATTACGGTTTAAAAACCACACAGATTAAATCCCTTATTTGGAGCTAATACGGTTTAAAACACACAGTAAAAATCCCTTTTTTTAGAGCTAGTTAAGGTTTAAATCACAAAGAAAATGGGGGGGATCGAACAATCAAAAGTTTAAGGTTTTGAATTGGTCGTTTCTTAGACCATTTCGAGTCAGGCAACATCCAGTGAACTGGAGACCTGGTCTCCTGTCTCCTTTGTAAGATGTCAGAATGGACACGATGTTAATTCTGCACAGTCCATTCAACCACGAGTCCATTTTCATCTCCCTGCTTCACCTTGACGTATCTGCTTTGTGTATTTCAAATGGGGGGACCCATTTCCCAAGCCTTCACCGGAAAATTGGGGAGAAGATTTTTTAAAATGGGTGGTGCGAAATTCAAGTATCAGCTTAAGGTCTGTAACCCGTCCTCTGTCAATACATCAAAAGAAAAGAAATATACTGTTGTGTACGGGAGAAATATTAAAATGAATGGACACGAGATGTATCCCTTTGCAGTCCATCTCCTCAACAATTCATATCAGTGTGCTGGGACTGTGGCTGAACAAAGTGCAGCATCGCTCTCCCGTTTGAATTGCTTGTTTACATGGAGTAAAAGAGGACGTCCGTTGGGAACACATGTTCTGGATCCCACTAGCTGTGTTCTTCCTTCACTCTGTAACACTCACATTCAGCTGTTTTCTCGTCCTTTCGAGCCGAAGCGAGTTTTTACTTAATGACAACGATTTCACCTGAGCATTTACAAGGACGGGAAATCTTGAAAAAAAACCGTGAACAATTGCAATTCCCTTTAACAGCCTTGGAAGCTTGTAAAAAGGATCCTTGTCAAGCACAAATCTATCTATATTCCACAATCTGTATGTGTGTGTGTGTGTGTGTGTGTGTGTGTGTGTGTGTGTGTGTGTGTGTGTGTGTGTGGTGTGTGTGTGTCCCTGTCTGTTCTGCGACCGCCGTTTCTCGACGACCGCCGGTCCGATCTGATTGAAACTTGCCAGGAATATTGCCGGGGCCCCGCAGATGTGCCTTTTCGAGGTTTGATATCGATCGGACAAGCGGTTCCAAATTACGGCCATTTATCTGTCGGCCATGACAAGACAACGGTGCTATGACGTCACGAATGACGTCATTCAATTAATTGTTTAATTTATTATTTTATTTATTTATTATTTTGCACGATCGACGGTCCGATCTGACTGAAAACTTGCCAAGGAAATTGCCGGGGCCCCGCGGATGTCTTCCAAGTTTGGAATGTCGATCGGACAAGGGATCCCAAGTTACGGCCATTTTATCTGTCGACCATGACAAGGATAATCAAATTCTTCTTCGTTTGAATTATGAACGTCACAATTGTAACGCTGGGGACCTAGTAATGTTTTCCCAAGGTTTTTTCCCAAAGTTATGGCCATTTATGAATGCCGGTTGGTCCGATTAAATTGAAAAAATGCCCCAATCCAGTCGTCGTTACGAGAGTGAAGGAATGAAGCTGCACATACTGGCAAGCCTCAACCCATGAAGAGGGTACTGCAACGAGAGAGGGGAGAGAGGAGGGTGGGGGGTGAGAGGGGGCTGAAAAAAATGCCCCAATCCAGTCGTCTTTACGGCACACTACGGGCCCCGCACTAGTAAACCCCATTTTAATGTATCGAACCTCCTCTTAACCGCGTCTTTCCCCCAAATCAAACACTCACGCATTCCAAAATTTAAATATCGGGGGGTTTTACAAGGTGGCACCCTCACAAATTTTCAGCGTGTCGACGTTACATCAACGGGTCCAATCGGTTTTTGAGTGAAACAACACACACAATGGGAGAGGAGGCAATGCTTCGCGCCTCAATGTTTTCTGTTACCGGGTTTTTCCGTGTTGATACCTCGATTCTGGACGGCACTTGTTAAACGTCATGATTTTCTTTAACCTCTTCACTTATTTTTCTTTTACCACTGGGGTACGTCACAGCTGAGTAAACTATTGCCTATGCGTGTCCGTGTGCTGTTGATGGTGTTTTGAACAAGGTAAACCGAATGGGGTGTCTCAAGGAAATGTTGAGACACTTTTATACATCGATACTACACTCTTGTGGTTCTGCAATGCCTTATGGGAATGTGCGTATCCACAGGAATGAAGGGGAAAAAGCAAAGATGACCACCAAGTCGGACCAAACGTTTATTTCCAAGGTGTGCACACAATGCGTATGCGTGTACAGGTCCACATCACACAGAGCACAATCATCATCGCCCTCCAAACGAACCACACAATATGTAAGGTACACAAGGATCCCAAGGAAATTAGAACGCAGGTGGGCCATTCAGCCCATCATGCTTGCACCACGTCAACACCACACCAAATTTTATCAAACACGTGATCAATAAGAAAAATGTAAAAGCATAATTTTTTCCTCCGAAGGGTTTCGGAAGAGGGTGTTTGCACTTGGGTCCGTTTGTCTGTTGTACTCTGGCGAAATCTTCGATTTTGTCAAGTAAATGTGGTTGTTCCGTTTTGTTGTTTGTTTGTTTGTCCGTCGTCTAACAGCCCAAACGGCTAGACCAAGTCGCTCTTAAAAGGTTTTACACCTGAAGGCAATCCACCTGAACGGTCCGCGTCAAACCCTCATCTTAATCGGACTAACACGTCACCGAACGTTGACGTGAAAAAAAAGGTAAAACAATTTTTGAACAAACTCAGTAACCGAAGTCGTAGTGACTTCCTGTGACGCCAAAACAAACTAACAATGGGAATATCGAAATGTTTTAAAACCTGCATGTTAGTTACAAATTAATGCACAGTTTTTCGCAGCGTATGACGTCTAAGTTTTTAGGTATTGGCGTGATTTTAAAAAAAAATTCTATTCGTTCTTCAGGTCCAACAATTCTTAACGGATTTGGATTGAAATTTTAACAGCTGAATGGAAATCACAGTGCAAAAAGATAATGTGAACTTTTGTTGAATGTTCGAAGATCAGGACTGGATTCTGCATCAACTTTATATTTCGCCCATTTATACCAAATGGGTAATTTTGAATTACATCATGGAAATATTTCTTAACAGTTTGCAAGTTATAAAATTGAAAATTATACGTCTATTTATGCATGTAAATATTAGCAATGTGTACAAAGTTTGATCGAAATTGAAACCCAAGGTCCAAGGTCAGGGTCACCCAAACATGAAAAAACACACCATATAAAATACTATTTTGTTTAACAACATAATTTCAAACATGATAACGGGATCGTGAAAGCTGTTAAAAGCATGTTCCTAGGTAATTTTTCAAACATATTTCTATATCAAGAAAGAAGGCAACAAGCACCGTGATAAGTTGTTGAATGTCACATGGTGGCTTTAAAATAGAGTTGTGGAAAATTCAAATCTGCTGCGTTACCAGACAACGCGGCGCCTGATAATTGTTATTTGTGACGTCGCGTCATTTATTAATGTACGAACAAATAAACACCACCATCCATGCACAATTACAGCTTGGACCAACCACAACGGAAAAGGTCAACAATTCTCCAAGTGTCGTGCTAGCACGATTTTTTCAATCTGTCTGGTTTTGTCCGCACAGAAACTTTCGTGTTCTTCTCCGCACCACTTTAATGTTGGATTGAGAATGAAATTTTCACATTGGTGCGACTACTCATATAGAATGTTTTAAATGATAAGTATGATATCAATAAGTCAAAACGTGTTGTGGCAGCCATATTGGAAAAACTTTGGACCTCTGTATCTCTGAAAATGCAACCAAGAAAATTGAACTTGGCAATTGCAAGTAACCATGGGGTGGAGTGTGACTTTCTAATGACGTCTATTGCTATGTAGACGCACACATCTGACAATAATGACATTTAGGAGGATCATCTAGGGATAAAATTGGTCCACAAAAAAAATTCATGACAATCAATCGTCACGTGATTCGGCATCCATAAATTTGTTTTTAGTTTTTTTTAACCTTCAAAAAAATCTTCTCTGAAGTGGCTGAACAGATTGAGGTGAAACTTTTACACAAATGACTGCCTGTCCATGGAGACAAAATTTCACACATATGATGTCATTGGTCACATGGTAGCATTTACCCTGAAACCTATTTTAAAGTTTCTCCAGAAAGCTGACAAATCGAGGGGAAACTTCACAACAAGTGTTCCGCCAGCCCATGGGTGTAACAAAGTGGGCCATTGGTGTACATGGTGCAAGCACAACTCGTGGGGAAGAGTGTGAATTTTTATGATGTCATAGGTGCAAATGCCATTGTAATGACATCATAATTGCATGTGTAGAATCGCTACCAATAATGATCAGTATAAAAAAATTGAAAGTCATCTTGGGATAAAATGAATTCCAAAAAAATGTTTTGATGACATCATTGTTCACATGATTGGCCAGCCGATTGTTTTGTATTTTTAAAACATTCAAAATCTTCTTGAAATAGCTGAAAAGATCGAGGCGAACTTTTACACATATGACCGCCTATCCTTGAGAAAACAAAAGGGTCACACAAATGACATCATCGTAACAGTTTGGAGCCATATTGGATTTACCCCAAAACCTAAAAAATACACCAACCTCAAATGAATCCTGGTGGGTTGGCAATCTCTGATTGCTCTTTTTCTCGTCACATTTCTTTTTGATAAAAAAATATTGCATATCCACTTTTGTAACATCCCAGCAAAAAGGGGAAGATGTGTTGCATAAAACATTTAGACCTCAACCATCGATAACTTAAAACAACCGGATATATGATGTAGAGATCAACTTCCAGGTGGCAGTTTGTAGAAACGTCGTGCTAGCTGGTCACACAAATAAAGCCATCTTGAATTGACCTGCATTGGTGTTCTTTTGAACGATCAGCCCATAATTATGGAAGCTCATTTTTGGTCAATAGACATCGGATGTGGAAAGCAACCCGACTCACAACGACAATAGATACCAAGGTTTTACGGGGGGTTCAATGGGATAAATAAGCTTGAAGCTTGGGGAAGGATTTGGTTCACAATTTGGCGGAGTGTTGTTCAATATGTTTACGTAGCGTTTGCCCATTGGACATTCACAACAAAAGAAGAGAGTTTGCCAAATTCGAGTGATTTACATGAACAGGAAGCATTTAGGTGAACGGTTGGGATTCAGCATGAAACAGAAATCGAACACATCGATGGCATTAAGGAACCATCGTTTTTACTATAACCGGCACACAACCTCTGTATAAAACTGGAGCCAGTAACTCGGACGAATTCATGAGGAGGAAGAAGCTAGTTAGGTTGAAAACTAAACAGTTAAAATCCCTTATTGGAGCCCTCATTAAGGTTGAAAACCACCAGTAAAATACCTTTTTGGAACGAGTTAAATTTAAAAACCACACAGTAAAAAATCCCTTATTTGGACCGTAACTTAATATTTAAACCACACAGTAAATCCCTATTTTGGAGCTCATTAAGGTGAAAACCACACAGTAAAATCCCTTTTTGGAACTGTTTAATATTTAAAACCCACACAGTAAAATCCGTATTTTGAAGCTCATTAAGGTTGAAAACCACACAGTAAAAAATCCCTTTTTTTTGGAACTCGTTAATATTTAAAAACACACAGTGTAATCCCTTATTTGGAGCTCATTAAGGTTGAAAACCAACACAGTAAAAAATCCCATTTTTTGGAAACAAGTTTAGGTTAAAAAACCAAACAGAGTAAAATGCCTTATTTTGGAGCTCATTAAGATTTAAAACTCACACAGTTAATCCCTTATTTGAGCTCATTAAAGGTTGATAACCACAAACAGGTAAAATCCCTTTTTTGGAACAAGTTTAGGTGAAAACCACACAGTAAAATGCCTTATTTGGAGCTCATTAAGATTGAAAAACACACAGTAAAATGCCCTTATTTGAGCTCATTAAGGTTGAAAACCACACAGTAAAATCCCTTTTTTGGGAACCTTAAATATTTAAAACAACAGTGTAATCCCTTATTTGGTGCTTCATTAAAGGTTGAAACCAAAATAGTAAATCCCTTATTTGGAGCTCATTAAAGTTGAAAACCACAGAGTAAATCCTTTTTTTGGAACCTAGTTAATATTTAAAACCACAGAGTAAATCCTTATTTGGGCTCAATTAAGGTTGAAA
Organism: Eptatretus atami; assembly: GCA_035128595.1. NCBI lineage: Eukaryota > Metazoa > Chordata > Myxini > Myxiniformes > Myxinidae > Eptatretus > Eptatretus atami. The sequence continues at coordinate 42,177 of JAXMNL010000456.1, read as the reverse complement.
ACCACAACAGAAAATCCCTTTTGGAACTAGTTTAATATTTAAAACCACAACAGTAAAATCCCCTTATTTGGAGCTCATTAAGGTTGACAAACCACACAGTAAAAAATCCCTTTTTGGAAATAGTTAATATTTAAAACCACACAGTAAAATCCCTTTTTTTGGAACTTTTAATATTTAAAACCACACAGTGGTAATCCCTATTTGGAGCTCATTAAGGTTTGAAACCACATCGTAAAATGCCTTATTTGGAGCTCATTAAAGTTGAAAAACTCACACAGTAAAATCTCTTTTTTTGGAAACTAGTTAATATTTAAAAAACCACACAAGTAAGAATCCCTTATTTGGAACTGTTATATTTAAAACCACAACAGTAAAATCCTTATTGGAGCTCATTAAGGTGAAAACCACACAAGAAAATCCCTTTTTTGGAACCGTTAATATTTAAAACACACAGTCAAATCCCTTATTTGGAGCTCAATTCAGTGAAACCCACACAGTAAAAATCCCTTTTTTGGAACTAGTTTATGTTGAAAAACCAAACATAAAATCCGTTTTTTTGGAACTAGTTTTGGTTGAAAACCACACAGTAAAATTCCTTATTTGAAACTAGTTTAGGTTGAAACCACACCAGTAAAAATCGCTTATTTGGAACAAGTTTGTTGAAAACCACAAGAAATCCTATTTGGACATCATAAGGTTGAAAAACAACACAGTAAAAATCCCTTTTTGGAGCTCATTAAAGGTTGCAAAAACCCACACATGATTCCTTATTTGTTGGAGCTCATTAAGGTTTGAAAACCATAACAGTAATCCCTTTTTGGAACTAGTTAGGTTTGAAAACCACACAGTAAAATTCCTTATTTGGAGCTCAATTAAGGTTTAAACACACAGTAAAAATCCTATTTGGAGCTAGTTAAGTTTAAAACCACACAATAATACCTTATTTGGAGCTAGTTAATTTTCAAAACTACACATAAAATCCCTTATTTATAGCTAATTAAAACGGTTTAAAAACCAACAACAGTAATCCCTTATTTGAGCTAAATTACGGTTTAAAACAACACAGGAAAATCCTTATTTGGAGCTAGTTAAGTTTTAAAACCACACACAAAAATACCTTATTTGGAGCTAAAGTTAAGTTTTCAAAAACTAACACAGTAAAATCCTATTAGAAGTAATTACGGATTAAACCACACAGTAAAATCCCTTATTTTGGAGCTATAACGGTTAAAACCAACAGTAAAAAATCCTTTTTAGAGCTTGAAGGTTAAATCACAAGAAAATGGGGGGATCGAACAATCAAAGTTTAAAGTTTTGAATGTTCGTCTTTAAGACCAGTTTTCGAGTCAAGACATCCAGTGAACTGGAGACCTGTCTCCTTGTCTCTTGTAAGATGTCAGAATGGAACACGATGTTAATTCCTGCACAGTCAATATCCAAACCACGATGTCCATACTTTCAATCTCCCTGCTCCTCCACCTTGAACGTATCTTCTTTGTGTATTTTTCAATGGGGGGACCAATTCCCAAGCCTTCACCAGAAAATTGGGGAGAAGGTTTTTAAAATGGGTGGCAGCGAATCAAGTACAAGCTAGGGTCTGTACTCCGTCTCTGTCCAAATACATCAAGAAAAAAAGAAATATACTGTTGCTTGTACGGGGAGAAATATAAATGAATGGAACGAGATGTATCCCTATGCAGTCCATCTCCCACAATTCCAATCAGTGTCCGGGCACGTGGCTGACAAAGTGCAGCATCGCTCTCAACCGTTTGGATTGCTTGTTTTATGGAGTAAAGAGGACGTCGTTGGGAACACATGTTCTGGATCCCACTAGCTGTGTTCTTCTCACTTCTGTTAACACTCAATTCCAGCTGTTTCTCGTCCTTTCGAGCCGAAGCGAGTTACTTAATGACACGATTACTGAGCATTTAACAGGACGGGTAAAATCTTGAAAAAAACCGTGACAATGCAAATCCCTTTAAAACAGCCTTGGAAGCTTGTAAAAGGATCCCTTGTCAGCACAAATCCTATCTATAAATTCCAGCAATCTGTGTGTGTGTGTGTGGTGGTGTTGTGTGTGGTGTGTGTGTGTGGTGTTGTGTCCTGTCTGTCTGTCTGCGACCGCCGTCTCGACGACCGCCGGTCCGATCTGATTTGAACTTGCAAGGGGAAAATAATTGCCGGGGCCCCGCAGATGTGCCTTTTCGAGGTTTGATATCGATCGACAAGCGGTTCAAATTTACGGCCATTTATCTGTCGCCACTGACAAGACACGGTGCTATGACCATCAACGAAGACGTCACAATAATGTTTATTATTTAATTATTTAATTTATTTTTTTTGCACGATCGACGGTCCGATCTGACTGAAAACCTTGCCAGGAATTGCCGGGGCCACCCGCGGTGTGCTTTTCAAGGTTTGATGTCGAATCGGAAGCGGATCCCAAGTACGGCCATTTATCTTCGACCATGACAGGATAACAACAATTCTTCTCGTTGATATGACCGTCACAATTGACGCTGGGGACCTGAGTATGTTTCCCCAGGTGTTTCCCAAGTTATGGCCATTTATGATGCGGTTGGTCCGATCTAAATTGAAAAAAATGCTCCCAACCAGTCGTCCGTTTTACGAGAAGTGAAGAACGAAGCTGCCACCATACTGGCACGCCTCACCCATGAGGAGGGTACTGGGCAAGCAAAACTGTTTGAGAAATAGCCATGTGTAATTCACAAAATTACCCATTGGTTTATAATGGGCGATAATAATATACAGTGATGCAGAATCCAGATCCTGATCTTGAACATCACCAAAAGTCACATATCTTTTCGCACGGTGGATTTATATCAGCTGTTAAAATTTAATCCAAATCGGTTAAGAATTGTGACCTGAAGAACGAATAGAATTTTTTTAAAATCACAAAACCTAAAACTTTTGACGTCATACGCTTGCAAAAACGTGCATAATTGTACTACATGCATTTTAAAACATTTAGATATTCCATTGAAGTTTGTTTTGGCGTCAACGGGAAGTCACTACGACTTACGGTTACTGAGTGATGTTCAAAAGCTTGTTTTCACCTTTTTTTTGATGTCACGTTGTGACGTTTAGTTCGATTAAGACGGGGTTTGGACGCGGACCGAAAAAAAAAAAAAAGGAGGGAGGCAGAGAGTGATTTAGGTTATCGCAAAAAAAGGGATTTTCAGCTTCTTTGTGTGAGGTGAGGAGAGGAATCGGTCTTTCACAACAAAGCTAGTACCCCCAAATATAGGGATTCTTTACTGTGTGGCACTGTTTTCGAAACTTAGAATTGAGCCGACAGACATAGAGTATTGCACCTTTACTAAGTCTGGGTTTCTCACCTGAATGAAGGCCTGGGAGGATCGGCAAAATAATAGGATCGATCTTTAGCTCAGTGTTGGTTTATAAATATCTATATAGCGAATACAGTGATCCAAAAGAGGGATTCTATACAAGATTGTGTTTGGCAAACGGTGTTTTCAAATCACTGAAATGCAGATAACCAATATAAGACGGATTTTTACTGTGCTGGTTTTAAATAATTTACTGACATAGCACGCTAGTCGAGAAAGAGGAGAATAAAATTCACGAAACAGGAAGTGTGGTTTAAACCCAAACCTTATACACAGCATCCAGAGTGGGTTGGGAGTTGCTCGCAGAATAAGGCAAATGTTTTGCCAAATAGGTAAAGAGTGTGGTTTTAAATCTAAACTAACACCCCTGAAAAAAAAAAAGGATTTTACTAGAGTGCGGTGGTTTTCAACCTTAAGTCGCGTAAACGAGGGCACCTCCCAACATAAGGAATTCTTAGCTGGTGGTTCTATGCAACCTTCACACCCTGAGCCCTCCTCTGAACGAAGCGATATTATACTGATGTACCATTATCGTCGTTTTAACCAACCTAGAAATACTTAGGGTTCGAGGAAGATAAGGGGCACTATAGTCGTGTGTAGAGTTTTTCTCGAACCTTATAAAGAGCTCCGCACAATAGCAAGGAGAATCTTACGCCGTTTTGTTTTCCACTCCGTATTGTTTTTCGGTGATGAAGGGGAACCCTTCTCCAACTCGCTTATATAACTCAACGAGCTCCCCAAATAAAGGAATTTTACTGGTTGGTTTTAAACAGTCACATTAGCGCCTCTTTCCAAAGACCTACCAACCATGAAATATGCCAAAAAAAGGGATTTTACTATGGTGTTTGCAAGACTTAAATATTTGAGCTTGCCATAATTAAAGGAGAATTTTTACTCTCTCGTGTGGTTTTTCAACCTTAATCAGAGCTGCTCAGAAAGGGGGTTTTACGTGGTGTTTCTGGTGGTTTTGCAAGCCTTCATGTAGGGCTCCAAATAAAGAATTTTTTACTGTTAGTTCGGTTTTCAACCTTTAATGTAAATTGGTGAGACCTCACCAGGAGTGAAAGAAGTATACTCGTGTGGTTTCAACCAATAAAACTTAGTTCTAAAAAAGGGCTTTTACTCTTCCGAGATAGGGGTTTCAGATCCTTTAATGCCGAGCTCCCAAATGCAGCGAATTTGTTACTGGTGGTTGGGTGGCCGGGGCCCTTATCAAAAGGCCTTAATCGAGCTCCATATAAAGAGGGAGCAGATATATAATAACTGTGTTGGCTTTTCACGCCTAGGATACTTATTCCGGAAAAAGGGCGATATTTACTGTGTGTATTTTCGGAACCTAACGTCGAGCCCCCATCAAATAAGCGGATTTTCAACTGTGGTGTTTTCAATCTCCTAAACGAGTTCCAAAAAAAGGATTTTACTGTGTGGCTTTTTCAAACTCTTAATGAGCTCCAAATACAGCGAATTGCTGTGTACTGATGATAGGGTTTGGTAAATATTAATAACTATCAATCCAAAAAAGTTCCCCGATTTCACCTATCTGTGTGCGTCTTTCAAACATAAACCATAATTCCAAAAAAGAGGGATTTCTAGCTGTTGGGCTTTCAAACCTACTTCGAGATTCCAAAATTGTAAGCGGATTCTTATCTGTATGTGTGGTTTATAAATCAACTTTTACCACCTCGGTTCCAAATAGAAGGGATCTTTACTGTGTCCCGGTTTCACCGCTGAATGAGATCCAAATAAGGGATTTTACTTTGCTGGTTTAAAATATTTAGCTCGTTCCAAAAGAGTGGATTCTTGCCAGAACACTAATGTGTGAGGATATATTACAACCTTCTATGAATCTCCAAGAAAATGTAAGAAAAGAAATGTTTGGTTAGCTGGTGTGGAAGAGTAGACGTTCAATGCAACCGATAATCCGAGCTTCAAATAAGGAACTTTTTACTCGTGTGGTTTTCAACACATAAAGATAAAAATACTAGACCTTAGTGTACAAAATAGTCAGGATTACGTTACTGTTTGGTTTTTCTACCTTAATTGTTGGAGCGCCTCCGCAAGGATAAGGGAATTTCTACTGTGTGGTTTTCAATGCCAATATATGCTTCCGGAAAAGGGATTTTACTGTGGTGGTTTTTCAACCTTAAAAGAGGCTGACAAACTCAAGGATATTTACTGAGTGTTGGTTTTAAAATATTTAACTTCGTTCAATAAAGGCCGATCTTTACTGTGTCAAAAGGGTTTACAACATAAATCTAATGGGGGCTGTAACGAGGTTTCCAAAAATGCGGATTCTTTCTGTGTGGCTTTCACCTGAATAGATCCAAATAAGGCCGATTTTACTTGTGTTGTTTTAAATATTATAGCCTCCGTTCTTCACTAAAAGAGGAGGGATTTTACCTGTGTGGTTTTCAACCTTTAGGATCTACCAAGTAAGGTAATTTACTTGTATTTGGTTTTCAACCTCTATGATCTCACAAGTAAGCTCGGGAATTTTACTGGAGTGGTGGTTTTGAGCCTAATCGTGGAGCGTGTGCCAAATAAGAAAGGATTTTGTAGCATCTGTGGTTTTACATAACCTCGAACTGTATCGCAACAGAAAGCGTGAAAGGGATATTAAGCTGAATGTTACCCTTCCTCTTAAACCCCATTATTCACTGGATTTTTGTTGGTTTTACAATATTTTACTCACGTTCATAAAAGAGGGATTAAGTAGGCTGTTTTATTGAGTAAGGGCTTCCTCTTCCAACACATTTGATGTTGATACTCAAGCAAGTTTTAGGTGTCAAATATTTAGCTGTGATTAGGTTTTCACCTTAATGAGTCCAAAAGAGTTTTAGCTGTTGGTTTTCAAACCTAACTATTTAACAAAAGGGATTTTACTGTGTGGTTTTCACCTTATGAGCTCCAAATAAGGAATTTTACTGTTGGTTTTAACTAACTAGTTCCAAAAAAGGGATTTTACTGTGTGGTTTTCAACCTTAATGAGCTCCAAATAAGGATTTTACTGTGTGGTTTTCAAATATTAACTGTCCAAAATGGATTTTACTGTGTGGTTTTCAACTAAACTGAGTCCAAAAAAGGGATTTTACTGTGTGGTTTCAACCTAATGAGTCCAAATAAGGGATTTTACTGTTTGGTTTTAAAATATTAACTTTCCAAAAAGGGATTTTACTTGTGGTTTTAACCTAATGAGTCCAAATAAGGATTTTACGTGTGGTTTTAATATTTACTCGTTCCAAAAGAGGGATTTTACTTGTGTGGTTTTCAACCTAATGAGATCCAAAAAGGGATTTTACTGTGTGGTTTTAAATATTAGCTCTCCAAAAAGGGATTTTACTGTGTGGTTTTTCGTTGGTTTTCAACCGTCTTAATGAGTCCTCCAATAAGGAATTTTACTGTGTGGTTTTCACACTAATGAGTCTCCAAATAAGGGAATTTTACTGTGTGGTTTTCAACCTTAAACTATTCAAAAGAGTAGGAATTTTATACTGTGTGGTTTTCAACCTTAATAGAGCTCCAAATAAGGAATTTTACTGGTTGGTTTTCAACCTTAAATGAGCTCCAAAGGAGATTTGTCTACTGTTGTGGATTTTTCAACTTAATGAGAGGGCTCCAAGAAGGAATTTTACTGTTGTGAGTGTTTCAACCAAAACTTGTTTCCAAATAAGGCATTTTACTTTGTGGTTTTCAACCTAAACTATTCCAAATAAGTTTGCGCTGAAGTGAAATTTTACTGTGTGATAAGGGTTGATATCCAACCAAACTCACCGTTCCTATCCCCTCTTTCCAAAAAGGGATTATATTACCCGTGCTTGGATTCTCTTTTTCACCATAAACATTCCAAAGAACGGCGAATTTCTCGCGAGGGTTTCAACCTTGAATTGTAGCTCGCACCAATAAGGGATTTTATCTGTGGTGGTATTATTCACCTAACACAAATGAGCTTCCAAAAAAGGGATTGTATAACTGTGTAGGTTTTACAACCATGAAATTATGAGATACCAAATAAGGGAGATTTTAACTGGTGTGGTTTTAAATAATTAATAACTTCACGTACAAAGAAGTCTGTCATTAAATTAAACTGTGAGGTAGGG
>JAXMNL010000456.1:10702-31488 GCA_035128595.1 Eptatretus atami | reverse complement strand
TCGTATAAGGTGATTTTACTGCTGTGGTTTTGCAACATAAGACTAAGTTCCAAAAGGGATTCTTACTGGGTTGGGCTTTCAACCGATGAGCTAATAAGGATTTACCTGCGTGGTTTTAAGACTTAGTACGGGCCCGCCACATGTTGCCCGCTACGTGCGTTTTGTCTTCGTAATTTAACGTTTTTCCGTGGCATACGTGCGTGGCTGTTTACGTGCAAAAACAATAATTTAAATAACACTTTCAAGACCGTCGCGCGTGCCGAGAACACAAACCATCCAATTGGCCGTTCGCTCGCTCTCGCATGCCCGTACATGCGTGCCTTACGTGCGTGCCCCGAGGTAGCGTGCCTGTTAGTGTTCGTGCCTGGTTCCGTGCGGTAAACAACCACACCAGGCGTTTCCATACTCATCCTTGGGAGTTGTTGATCCGAGCTGTGATGCATCATTACTCATGGTCCCCATTGTCAATTGTACGTTTTATCAAGGAGAAGAAGAATGAATATGCTGACCGTCAATCGTGACAGAAAAATTACTAAATAATTGTGACAGTCCAATCTGGATAGTATCTAGCAACCTTTGTCTTGTATGTTGGTTTGAGAATAAATGGCCGTAACTGGGATCGCTTGTGCGTATTATTCAACCTTTGAAAAGGCCATCCGTTTTTGTAGCATGGATGCAATTCTTCGAAAGTGGCAGGCCCATTACGTGGCTGTGCCGTTCGTGCGGGGCCTTACGTGCAAAACAAATAAAAATTATAATTGCACGTCTATGGTTGTGAGTGCCATATTCGCAGCGTCTGTTTAGTGTCATTTGTTTGGTAATACTGGCTTGTAGGTCTATAACTTGGCGGTTGGGAAAATTCTAGTAACACTTAAACGTTATGATAAGAGACGATATCAAACCCTTGAAACAGGCCACAAAACTCAGGGTTCCCAGGTCAATTGTTGGACGTTATCATATCAACGAAGATTAAGATAGAATCCTGTGATTCGATCAATCGTGAAAAATATATATTTTGAGTCAATCGTGATTGTCATACTGCACGTTGTCCTGTTCATTCTCTCTGTATTGTTGAGCGCAAAACAAATGCCGTTAACTTGGGACCGGATTGCTGATTTAATATCACTTGAAAAGGCGATCATTCACTGGTACCCCAGCAATTTATTCCTTGGCAGATTCAATTAGATCAGATCAAACCTGGGTTGCGAAGAAACAGCCGCTGCACGTTTCTTGCAGGCACAGGACGACAAGACACAAGATTAGACATCACAGGCAGATTGCTGGATTATTAGATTGATTAACTAGCTTCCAAATAGAGGGATTTTCTGTGTGGATTTTAACTTCTTTAGATTGACTCATATGTAAGGGATTTTACTGTCGTGGTTTCAACGTCTTAATGAGCCTCACAATAAGGAGATTTACTGTTTTGTGTTTAAATACCTACTGTTCTAAAGGGGATTTACTTTGTTGTGGTCTTTCAACGCTTAATGAGTCTCCAAATAAGGAATTTACTAGTGTGGTTTTCAAACTAAATGACGTTACATAAGGTTTTATCTGTTGTGTTTTCACCTTACTGAGCTCCAAATAAGAATTTACTATTGTGTTTCAACCGAAAGTGCCTCAAAATATAAAGGTGGTTTCGCTGTGTGGTTTTTTCAACCTTAACGAGCTCAAATAATAATTTTACTCTGTGGTTTTAAAATAAACTTATTCTTCAAAAGGGATTTTACTGTGTGGTTTTAACACTGAACTAGTTCCAATAAAAGGAATTTTACTCGTTGTGGTTTTCAACCTAACTAGTTCCAAATAAGAGGATTTTACTGTGTGGTTTCAACCTAAAAGCAGTTCAAAAAAGTTTTGATGTGTGGTTTTAATCATAACTAGTTCTTAAAAAGGATTTTACTGTGTGGTTTTCAACCTTTAATGAGCTCCAAAAAAGGGATTTTACTGTGTGTTTCAACTGAATGAGCATCCAAATAAGAGGGATTTTCTGTGTTGGTTTTACCAATTGAGTCCTCCAATGAAGGGATTTTACTGTGTGGTTTTCAATAATGATCTCAAATATGGAATTTTACTGTGTGGTTTTAATGTTACGATTCCAAAAGGTATTTACTGTGTGGTTTTCAACCTTAATGACTCCAAATAGAATTTTACTGTGTGGTTTTCAACCTATAATAGCTCAAAATAAGGATTTTACTGTGTGGTTTCAAACCTAATGAGTCCACAAAATTGATTTTACTGTGTGGTTTTAACCTTAAATGAGCTCCAAATAAGAAGTTTTACGTGTTGTTTTAACTAAAACTAGTTCCAAAAAGGGATTTTACTGTTGTCGGTTTTCAACTTAACTAGTCCAATAAGGAATTTTAATGTGTGGTTTTTCACACCTTTTAATGAGCCCTCAAAAAAGATTTACTGTGTGTTTTACCTAATAGTTCCAAATAAGGAATTTACTGTGTGGTTTTCAACCTAAAACTAGTCCAAAAAAAGGATTTTACTGTGTGGTTTTCAAACTAATACTAGTTCCAAAAACAGGGATTTTACTGTGTGGTTTTCAACCTAATGAGTCTCAAATAAGGAATTTTACTGTGATGGTTCAACCTAAATGAGTTCCAAAAAGGGATTTACGTTGTTGGTGTTCAATCCTTAATGACATGTGTTGTTTGAAATAGGATGACTTGTTTATATGAATGTAGACGTTTGTTGAAATATTTCAAGTGTTTTGTGTGTTTAACTGCATTTGACTTGTGACTCTTTATATATGGAGTCTCCGAACACAATAATCGCTGAGAAGGGATGTGGTCATTGGTGACCTGCTATGTTGCCGTGTTTCCGATCAAGCAAGAAACGTATACCACGTAGCTTAAGAGGTACAAATAACTGCGCATACATTTTTCAATGGTCACATTTCACGTCCTCTCTCGTTGTCTCCACTGAATGAGACGATGACCAAAACTCAATTAACAGAGGTATATATTTACTAGTTAAGTCCTCGGTATGTTTCTGCACCGTTGATGCTGGAATATTAAGAGCTCCTAGTGCTTAAGAGCAATTTTTTTCTGTGTGGTTCTCTCATACTACTGAATGTGACTGCGTCGTAGATTTGTTAGTGTGTGGTTGAATTATTACTTGTGTGGTTTTCAATACCCTAAACTGTTCCAAAAGGCTTTTACCTCTGTGTTTGTGTAGCGCTTAATGATCTCCATCAAATAGTGAATTTGTTAGCTGGTGTTGCGTCTGTTGAGTGCTTATAACTATGCAATAAAGTGATTGTCTGCAGCTGTGTGGTGTTGGTTTTAGAACTGTTGAAGCACTCCAAATTTAGTAAGGTGACAATTTTCATGTGGTTTATTTTCGTTGACTCAAAAAAACTGGCAGTATCCCCATAATAAAGGTTCACTATTAGTGTTATCTGTGTGTGTGGCCACTATGTTGTGGCCATGTACTTTCCATGTAATTTTGCGCAGTACTAGTTGCGCCATGCTTACAGAATTTTAACCTCGTGTTGGCGTTCTTGAACCCAGTATAAGGGTGTGTATCTCGGCCCATTCTTCTCAAGTATGAAAGATGTGTCATCTCACTCATCGCCGTTTTGATGTGAGGTGTGGTATAACAAACCTTTCTATGGCAGTTCGATCTGCAGCTTAAATCTTCATTCACAATATATATATTGGTGTCAACCTGGTGACTGAGGTGATTGCGTCGTGAGTGTAACCAGTGTACTGTGTATGTTCATTAAACACTTCTGAGGTGACCATCGAGTCTTTTGTCGAAGATTAGGACATTATGAAGATCTCCTACCTGTTGTGTTTAATAACGGATAAACTAGTGCTTTCCGCAATTAAAGTGTATAGAATTGTTTGTTATATGCTAGTGGCTTGGTTTCCACTCTCGCTTGTGATGTAGGTTTGTCTCTCCCAATAACATGGACTATTTAGTTAATATCTTGGTAAAACCTTTCGCCTCTAGTTGTTCGCAGTTTACTGTCCGAGGTTCGGGTCGGACAAGAAGTCTTGACGGTGGGAGTGTCAGAACTGAAAAAGTGTTACTCTCGAAATAGAATCATGTCTCACTGTATCGCTAGTTTAGTTCACAATGCAACATAAATCGACATGCTCTCGTACGCCAAATTATTGTGAATTTGTTGCCACTGCTGTTTTGTCTATAGGAATAAATTGACTCAGACTGTCAATAATTCCCATATATACGTCTCGAGTGCATATTTCTAATTGTAGCTAGGTCTTCTCTAGATCGCTCATCCGTTCTAGTCTCACATCCCTGATTATCTGGTTACGACGCATACATCTACGCGTTTGAGATTTTTTTACTGTTGAACCTGTTTTGGCAAGAACTTAAGTGCAATAGGTGTTGGAAGAGCATGGCTCATTGTTCTCCCTGGCATATCCGAATTCTATAATGTATGCATAGTTTTGAGTTATGCAGGAGGACGTGGACTGCAACCTTTTCAATTTTCACCAGAATTTCTTGGACACTGTGTTCCCAGGCACGGAAAGTGCTCCTAGCCCCCATCCTTTGCATTGTGTGCCCTTGCGAACACAAACCGAGCTGTCCTCCAGATGGATTTATCAACAGACTAAGAATGCTAGCTGTTTTCAACAGCTTTATTCTTGTGAGCACTCCTCCTCGCATACCCAATTAGGGGAGCCAATGATCCTTTGTAGGTTTCGTCAGAGCTCACTGGTGTGCTGGTACTTGAATTAGTGTTCTTCCAGAAGGAGCCTCCATATTTCATATGTATCTACCTTCGAACTATGAACTCTAGAGTATGCCAAAAGGATAATTACGCCAGATCTTTTTCACATCTACTGTGGTTCGTTTTATTAGCATAACATTAAATAATTAAATAAGCAGCTTATTTATCAAAAAGTATCGATGCCGACCGGGATAATCGATTTTCTGTGATGTTAGTGCGAGTCATTTTTACAACCACCTCTCTCCATCCTAAGGTTATCCTGCGTGGCGTCTTCCAGCCGCCCACAGATGCTAAGATATTATTGCTGCTATGGATTGTTTTTTTGTGATAATGACCACTAAAGATCATAGCGTAGTCTGCTCGCCCAGAGTGGTTAATTTTGAGTACAGGCGCATTCTCTCTCTCTCATAGATGTTGTAGTTCTTTCAAACACATCACTCTCGATGCAATGTATTACTGGACAACTCAATATTTACATAATATGGTTATTGTGTGTGCTGTTTTGGTTACATGTATTTTCGATCAGGGCTTACATTGTAGCTATTCTCATATAACTAAGGGATTTTGGATCGTATGTGTAGTTTGAATTAATTTTTGTGTGATTACGTACCTTCTGAAAGACAGTCACCCGCACCATAATTAAGTTATTTGCAGAACATATTATTATCTGCTGTCCTTATTTCTATTGTGAATCCAGTGGTTGAATCTGCAGTGATACCAGCCTGTGCAGTCTTTTTGACATTACTCCTACAAGCCTGCCGGGATGTTATTTGCCTAATTTAAAAATATGGGCCAACTGTGTGGATCCGGTTGGCTGGCTTCTCAATATATATGGCCGTTTCCAGTTCTTTTCCTTCTCACAAAAAAAGTAGTATATTTGCTAGGTTAATCAGAAACTCGGTCTCGTCAAGAGGTACATGTATTCGGCCTATTTTCGGGTTTTTGTGTATTGCCATTAGGACTGATTGGAGTCATTATGATTACGATTACAGTACCTGTCTGGCCCCCAAATTTGAGTAGCTTTAACCCTCTGTTTCGGGCAAATTTCATCAACAAATTTTAACAACATGCATTATAGACATTTCAAGAAATGTGCAGAATTATTATTCTTTCATAAACTCAGCTGCCAATCTTGTGTGAGGTGGAAAAATTTGGCCTTCTTAATTGAGAAAACACGTTTAATACATGTCAGTTAAAAAGCTAGATGTCTGTAGCATAGTACTGCTCTGTAAAAATGAAATTACGATTAAAAATTGGATGTCTATCATGTTGTAAGGTTTTCCGGATTTAAGAATAAAGGATTCTCTGGAAATTGATTATATATATTACTGCTTGACTGATGTGTATGAGCTAATTTTGACTGTAATGCAGTATGCGTACTTTGTATACTTGTCCCGGTGAGACTTTTTGTTGAAATATGGCCCTCTGGAAGCCGCTATCTCAGCATGCGAAAACTTCCAGTATGGATGAGAATCGCATTTCTTGCAAGTGCACGCAGAACTTCTTCGTAGATACTTACATGAAACCCACAGAGGGAGGTGAAGAGAACAAGTTTAGAGAATAGCGGGTTCTCGGACACCCTTAAATTTTACATGTTAAGTGTAATGGCGGAAAAAGGAAACCTCATTCAAGCCAGCACATTACGTCCATTCTAATACAAGTTAAAAAAAATAGTTTAAATAGCCTTGTTTCACCCTTATTATATAAATGGTGGGTTAGGTTATCCTTTGAATTCCAGCTTGTTGGCAGGTAGCTGGAATGATTGTAGTTGTGGGTGTGGGCTTATAAAGTGGGTGTGGTCAAATTGAAGGGGTAAAAGTGGAGTTGTTTAGAAATAAGTGGACATGGTTTTAAGAGTGGGTCGTCGTCTTTTAAGAGGCAACACCAGAGCTTAAGAAGAGGTTTCGTCATTTCATCCAGCTCATGATACTGTAACCAAGAAATTGGACACATAAACAAATATTCGTTGTTCGCTGTTTGAGCATTATTTTGTAATAATGTGAAAAGACATCCCTCACCCTCCCTCCCCCAGTAGAATGGCTCATTGATGACTTTAATATAGTACTGGCTTAGTTGGGAAGAGAGAAATAGGAAAACATATTGGGGGATTGAGGTGTTCCTTGTCAAAACCGTTTTTCCTTCAGAATAAGGATAGGTTTTTCCCTTCCTTTCTCCCCCCCCTCCCCCCGATTCACCTTACATCGTAATTAGGGTGTATCAGAACCCCCATTCATTAATTACTGAATGCTGGTGACATGTATCAGTAGTGCGTATTCCATCTCCCCGCTCTTTAACTGATGAGATGTGACTTACACGGGTGTAATTCCAGGCGAGTCGTCTAACGCGTATGAAGCGATTCTACTCCACTAAATTAGTTGATTAAAAAAGGTTCAGTTAAAGATTTTGTGGAATCGAACATGGCCGATTCGTCTTTTTGAGCTCTGTAATCGTCTCCATCTGGACGGCTCCTAGGCGCTATTATGAGAGAGAGACATCTTTAGCAACAACACGACAATCACTTCACATCCATCATGATGACAAGTATAAATGCGACTTAGTTGTCCGGACTTAGATATCCTCGGACACTAGAAAAACAGACGGAAATCCAACCCACGCGGAGTCGAGTGACATTTTAGTAATGGTGCAATTCCTCTCACTTTCTTCTAGTTCTGTCTTATTTTGAAATACAAGTTACAAAATGTTACCGCTAAGTGATGATTCGACTTACTTATCACTCATAGAATCATAGACACCATCGGACAAAGATCATGTTGTCAGTGGTAGCTGACCGCTACGATCGCGTCAGGACGCCGTGTGTCTCAAACGCTTGTCATTGACAGTCATTGAGAACAGTGCTGTGTATCGGCACCACGACAACTATATACGTACAACAAGACGTAAGAGGACCCCCTCTGAGGTGTGCCATCGACTATCACCCATACCCGACAATTATGGCTAGCAGCAACGTTGTGCAATGTTGGTGTATCAATTTTATTTGTGACTTTCATGAATTTTGCATCAAAGAGAACCTCATACCAACGCTTTTTCAACTAAGCCCACACGATCTCATACCCTTATAATACCATAGATTGCTTCTGGAAGCTATCAAGGACAAAAGAAACAGGGCGTTCATTCTGTATCTGGAACTGCCTACCTTCCGAGGTCCAAGGTCGTCTTTGTCTTTCTAACAGTATGTTCCAGGATATTCATGCTATTTCATATAAGCATCTTTAAAGTTTTTCTTTTCACATTCTAAGGTGCACTGACATTGTTTCTGCCCCACCCTGACAAAAGGACCGGGTAGATTTCAAACATAAGAGAGGTACTTTAACAATCATTTTTATAGTCGTATATACACTGACCCGACATCGGAGTGTCCACGTAACGGGGTTCCGCAATTCGCAGTTGATCAATTAGCTAACGGCATATCTTATCCTATTCGTACTGTGCTGGGAAAATGGTCTGTGGCTCGCTTTTTTCAACGGTTTTCGCACTGAAACTCCATATTTTAACATTTATTGTCTTATGTTTTTTTTCCCAGCAAAAAATGAGCTGTGAGACATAATCAGTCTATATTAACATCTCCATTTATTCACGAGCCACGCACAAAGCAGTTGAGTGTTGTACGGACCGCGCTACTCTCTCAACATACTGTACGCTTCGCAAAAACATCTTGCCATGAATCATGAGGCATGACCTGCTTGCCTCATATACATGTATATATATACTATCGCGGGGTGAATTTAATAACTCAGATTCCGGATGGTCTCCCATGTGCACTTAAACATCAGTTCTGTACTATACTGTATTGTAGCTTCACGGCCATAATACATGTTTTGCGTTAGTGCTCACCATGCGCGCACACTCATTCCGCCGTATGATCGCATTCTCACAAGTAAGGATTTACTTACACGAGTAACACCACTTGCATCTATTGAACTGATCCCCCTTGTCCCCGAAATCTGCCACTGAACATCGAGCGGAGTATCCTTCATCACCCTTGTCTCCATATTTAACGACATGAGCCACCTACAATCTGGCGGATTTTGTTCCCCTGCCCATCATCCTGGGGATTTCATATTCCAAATTGTGTGATTCTTATGTCTACTCTTCCACAGCATTTCTGTTTTGCGAGAGATTTTCCCCAAACAGTCGTGATTTTTCGTGGGGTAGGAATCCCCACTACCCTCCGATTTCCAATTAAACATCCCCCACAATCGGTTTCAATCATCTATGGTTTTCCCAGAATGTATCCCTGCGAATGTTGGGTGTGGTGTGTGTGTGTGTGTGTGTGTGTGCTGTGTGTGTGTGTGTGTTGTGGTGTTGTGTGTGTACACACTATAACAATAAGACGTTAACTTGTAGTACATTATAAGTGACACACTGCATTTTTGCTTCCTGGTGCGCTGGCTAACAATCTTGCTGCGAGTTGCTGAAATACAGCATTATTTAGTCGCATTATTTCAGATTAACCCATGAGCAAACTTTCTGACAGACTGCAACAAAGAACATGCCTCAAGGAGGTTCCACTAACTCACGAACAACAAACTGTCGCATCCTTCCGGACGTGTGAGAGGTGCGAGTCTGGTTCGATTCGCACTTCACTATAAGCACGTGGGTGTGTTCTAATCTGGTTCGATTCCCGCACCACCATTAAGCACTGGGTCGTGCTGCTCGGTATAGTTCGCCTTAGCATCAATCCAGCTTGTCTTCGTGGCAAGTAATCCACCTCGTGGGCACAATGATGTATTATTTACCACTTATAATTCCGCATCCTCAGTCCATCGTCATCCACCAGTCATTAAACCAGTTAGAAAGCATGCAAAAAAATCAACTACATATAAAGTGTGCGATCGTGTCAGAAGACATAATATAATAATAATTTGTGGATCAGCCGCAGTGACTCCCCCATATGGCAAATAACAATCGTTATTTTTGTTGTTTGCTTTTCTTATTATTATTATTATATTATTATATTTATTATTAATTGGTATAATTGCAGTTATCGTCCCTATTCTTCTAATTGGCCTACAACTAATATTCTATATAAAATATTGTATGATTGTCAAAGCGTCATGAGTTTGGGATTGTATACAAACGAAAACAACAGACTCAACCAAAATGTATTTCCTCCAGTATCTTGCTGCTCTTTGTAACACAACAGGTGCAAGCAACCCTAGTCTCTTTCAAATTGGCTTTTTATCCGCTACTCAGTGGGACTTCCTCAGCGCCAAAGGCGGCACTCATTGCCCATCAGTATGCTCACAGCTAAGTCCCCTCGTGCCTGGTGTCCCTAGAGCTCATATATGAGACTTCACCCAAAGTATCATGAATATGATTCCATCTAGACTGACTTCAGCTGTTTCTCATGCCATCTAGTTCAGACTCTCCTTTAAGATCAAATCCAATGCACTTGTGTATACTATCTCACAGAGGGCTGAATCACATGCCTGCTGCTGCCCACCACAGGCAGGTGGCTTTTCATTTTAGTGATCGTCTTCATTCTTATTCTCGTTCTTATCCTATCCTTCACTAGAAGCCACCCATGTTCCATTCCACAATCACCACTGAGTTTTAACAATTCCCCCAGACTAGGCGCTTAGTCACCATGATACGATTCACTTTCTTTTTAACTACCGTCCCTTATGGTACGTATTATTGATTTTGTGTATTGAATTGAGAGCAGAATAAAAACACGGAATTTATGCCTGAGTACAGGTAAAAAAAGGAGCTTGACTTTGCAATCAATTGTGATTGGACCTCGCATCTTCAAAAGCTAGGCGAAAACTAAGTACTCACTTGACCCCGGCGATACGCTTTGTCTTCGAGACATCAAACCAATTTTGTCTTCCGTATATTACTATTGGCATGCTATTAATAAATCAAGCAGTGTGAATACTTGCGGTTTTCTACGTGATTGCGTAGTGCTTTTCTGTAATCTACTCTGCGCTAAGGGGATGTTGGGGGAGGGGCGGGTGGTGCGCCTGTAGGCGTAGTCTTAATTGTAATAATACAAGTGATCTGACAAAATTGGCGAAAACGATCAGAGTAATATGCGTTTATAGGATAGATTGTGGGAGCGGAGGGTTGGTGCAGAGATGAAAAAGAGAGAACAGAACGCACAGACGGCCGGTTGTCACGTAGCGGCCCTAGCCGTTGGATGAGCTATCGCTGATCTGGGGAAAGGCCAAAATGCTCGGGGCCCGATGACGAGAGTCGTCAACTTGTGAGGATACGGATTTATATACAAGAAAAGAAAGAGAAGAGGAGAGAAAGAGAGAGAACGAACGCGAGGAAAGAGGATTGAATGAGATGAGACGTAGAGAGGAAGAGTTTGATAGGGAATGTATGGGCTCATACGATGATGTCAGGAATGTGTAAGGTGTCAAAACATCTTTTCGAAATGCATTACTAAATTGTAGATGGTTTCTACAATAGTATGATATATCATGTTGCACAAGTTCATTTTGTAAATTGTCTGTGCTTTCCTTTCTCACCTTCAAGATCGCACCTCCACTCCTTCCTTATCATCTCTCCTTCCTTCTTTCTCTCCCCAAGTAATGCAGCTTCCAAAACTTTACAGTATTTTAATTCGATGGGAGTATAGAAATGTCAATGTTGAATGGAGATTACTTTTCTGTCTGGACTTAATCACTGAAAGTTGTGTAAGGAACAAGCAGTAGGTTAGTGAACATTCTATAGAGTGCTACTAGCTGATTGCACAGTTCATATTCTGTTGAAGAATCAACACTTGGTAAGAAATAATAAAACTATAGTCACCCTCAACCAACTGTCACTTTCTTGATTGATTGTTTAAGACTCAACTACCTCATTTTGAAGTACGCTATATGATCTCCTTTTTTAAAATGAAGATTAATTCACTCATTGAGGGCAATAAAATATAAACGATTAAGGCAATTTGATGGCATGCACCGACCTGTTTTCTGGCATGTCTACTCCCAGACGTAAAGCCTAAATAGTCAATTTACTTTTCAAAGGAAAGATAGAGCGAAGTTGTCCCTAACAGGAGAAAACGACTCGAGCAGCAGCATAACCCATGACTGTTGGAGAAACCCACAAGTGACAACAGGGACCTGAAGATTGTGCTCATGAGATGCACAGCTCCACAGAATAAGGATTCTCAACCACTGACCTCCATTGATGAAATAGTATACGCCTATCTTACTTGATCGTAGATCGGCAGTTGCTGTATACGTATAGAGTGTATCTGTACATCTGTTATCAACTGCTTAAGATCTCTCTCAG
This sequence comes from Eptatretus atami, assembly GCA_035128595.1. Lineage (NCBI taxonomy): Eukaryota > Metazoa > Chordata > Myxini > Myxiniformes > Myxinidae > Eptatretus > Eptatretus atami. Next base: position 19,511 of record JAXMNL010000456.1, on the reverse strand, counting down.
AGAAAACTGAATTGATTTGAAGATTATTCATTTATTTAATAAACTCTATAATAATCAATAACATACTTGATTGGCATTCTAAGACATTCGCATTGCTATATGTGGGGCTGTTCGAGTATGCTTAATTGGTCTGTACTAGAATAATCATGTTATTTCCAAGCGACTCTGTCGCTGGCATATACGTCACAAGCAGGGGTTCTCAAAGAAGAATGTGCATTTTAAAGGGAGATGGTTTTTTGTCAAGTGATCCCCCAGGGACCATTGTGATTGGAAGTCCTGATATAAGTTTTGATTTATCCAACCTATTTCCCAATGCCGTTAATGACGTTCGAGGAAACAGTGGTGGTGTACAGAGCTCTGAGAACCCTATAGCTTCCACCAATCTCAATATCAGTTGAGCTAATATTGAAACTACTTGATTTTATGTCTTATTGCGAAGGAATAACCATTGTGATATATTGTACTGATGTTAATTTTATGATGTTTTGTATTTTTTCATTCAATTTTTTGATCACTTCATTAATTTTTATAATGTTGTTCTCAAAAGGGCAATTTGTGAGCTGCAATTCACCAATATGTACCTCCACGCGATGTACACTATAAAAATGGCATCGTCTATCGTTTGACCTCAAAATTTAAATTACATGAAAACAGGTTCCTCAAAATCAACACTGGCTTATCGTCAAAAGTATCGTTTTCCTGACTTACCTATTCTGTTATTGTTATTGTGTTATAAATTGCGTTTTGCTGTTTTAAATAATTAATAATTATTGAAAGTGTGAATTTATTATCCGGAACAGTAGCACCATTGGACAATTGTGGGAGACAATATTCTAACAATGCCTCTGTGGCACCAACCTACAACGGTGCATGCATTAAATTATTTTGGCAATACGGCACCAAGGACGCCCATCATTCACAATTAGCAACTAAATAGAAAGCAATCAGTATTTCCAGATCTCCTATCACCACGACTAGTGTTTGTGGAGGCCCATAACGTGCAGTTGTGGTGCTATTTCTTTGTGAATCGCCTATCTTGTGTGTCGCTGAACCATGTTAGGTGTGAGGTCTTTTATCCTAGGATCCTGACGTTAAAACTCCCCTTATCTGTTGAATTAATACCGGGGGGTAGACTCTGCCTTGCCATTCCTTCCGTCGGCAAAAATCGCAGTGCCAGCTTGCTGTATCCTCTGTCAGAGTGCGACCCGGGTCCAGCGATTGTGCCCCCATAGCCTAAGGAGACGCCATGTTGGCAGCACACCAACTAAACTATAGCACAGTAAAATGATGGTCCCAATGGATGAATAGGAGCATGATGGATGTGTGTGTGCAGTTTGTATAATCGTGTAAATTTAGTAACTTAATAAACTGGAGACTATACACTAGCACTGCCTTTTTTAAACTTCTGGCTCAGTTGAACTGTACTCGAGGTAACAGACATCCTGACTCTTTATGTCATACCCTGCTTACTTATTGGACACACTGACCGACCCATTGCATCTTTTCTATAATTTTAAATAGTGAATTAGAATGGGATAAAATTAATTCATGCAAATCATGAAGACCAAATATCGGCTTAACAGTATTTTTTGTTCCGTCAGAGGGCAGATTTGAAGCCTGTTCATTCTGAGAAGAAGATTTTAGAACGTTTCTGCAAACAATTGGATCTCGCAGATAAAAACTTCTGAACCGCCAAAAAAGCAAAGATTAAGTCATTCGGGGAGAATACCCTTTGGATAGGATCAACATTTTTCAGTCTGCTACTCTACCCTCAACCCATCCTAGGCGACATGTCAAAGTAGGCCTTATTTACAAAAACCCCAAAAAACTAAAAAATAAAACCCGATCAACCTCCGACAAAATAACTAATCGTCGCCTCCAGACCATGTGCCCATCAGAGTTTTAAATTTAAACACATGTATTCCACATCACTCAACCTGAGATACAACAAATTTGAAAAGTTTCAATGTTTGCTAATAAGCTTGCTTCCAGATGAAACAATAATATTAACTATTTTTTCTAGTTCAATATGGCTGCCAAACCTATTGTGATACGGCCTATTCAATTATTACCTTAACCAAAACTTTGTACAAACATGCTCATGCAGGAACATTTGTAATGATTTCCCCTCGAAATCTGTTCAGCCATTCTGGAGAAGATTTTTTTTACGTGTTAGGTAAACTTCCAATATTGCTGCCAAACCCGACCTACTACATCATGTGGTGACCTTTGTCTCCATGAGATAAGGCCGTTGGTTTTGGTAATGTTTCGCCTCGATCTGTTCTAGCATTTCAGAGAAGATTTTTAAGGTTTTTTTTTTTTAACAATAACTAGCTGCCAAATCGCCTGTACCTATGACTTCATCAAATATTTTCAGTGGACCATTTATCCCAAGATGACCCTCAAATTTCATACTGATCAGAATTGTGTAGCGTTCTACTTATGCAATATTGTTATGTCAAAACAGACGCCATAATGACATAACTAAAACAATATTCCCCATTGAGCAGTATCTTGCGTCAAACCTTGTCCAGTTTCAGATTTATTCCTAATTAAGGTAGCGACGTTTCAAATATTATAGTGCTTCCAAAGTTTTCCCTTTTCAACTATGGCTGCCACAACAACGTACTGACCTATGACTCATAATTTATCATTACTACATGTACGTAGTCACCCTATGATCTAAATTCTCCAGTCTCAATACCAAACTACGTCGGATTTCGAGCGCAGAAACAAACACAAAATCTGCGTGGACCACACAGATACACATCGGACCCAAACGCAACTACCCCTCTCCTTCTCGAGGGCTAATTAGGATTGCAACCCGTCTGATCTCATACCTCCGCCAAGCTGAACAGTATTACGTTTTATGTCTATGAAGGTGCCCGGAATCACGCGGCTATAGACCAAAACGAATCGGACTGTTTTTCACCTACCTTCATCCCCACCTATTCCATTACCCATCACAGCTCTCAGTACATACCTCAAGATGCTTACTGTGACTGTCTCTCAAACTCACTTGCCACTCACTCTTCGGCAAGTCTACATGTCCCTTTATTTTTCCTAGGCAAGTGCCAGGAGGATATACCTAGTCGAGCTCGTGAGTTTCATAGAAGTGTCACAATCACTACAAGGCACAGCGACAAGATTAGAGCAAGGCGCAGTAAGCCAAGACGTCATTTGAGTTCATGAACAGATCGTGGGCAGGGGGATACGTTGGCGTGCAAAGAGAGCAAAAACAGTTGCGACCCAGACAACTTAGGCCGAAACTGGTTCAAGAGTGAGCTATCTAAGTAAAAGGAAGGGCGGAAAACAGAAGGAGTTATAACAAGAATGGCGTTGTATACATAGGGACTTCAGGCAGAGATAAGGCAGGGATTTGACAGAATTTGTGCATCTCAGTTTGCTGTTTTTCTTCATTTTGGCTTGTACTATGTTATTCTCTCAGACTAACAGGAAGTGCTTACCTATGAGGAACATTCGATGCCATGACCTGGATTATTCTCAACATGTACGCGTCTCGAGTATCGAAGGAGCAGATATTGTACTGGATCTTGCCGTATACTCCAATCAGATATGATGTGGTACGTTGAACATGTTCTGTTTAGATCTGCCGTTGGATGGGTTAAGCATGGGATTGAATAGGATGAGGCGACGTCTATTACAAATAGTCGAGTTAAGCGGAATGAAGAGTGAAGCGTGAGCAGTTTTGTGCTATTTGCTTAAAGTAATGTTTCTACCGAAAGTCAGGTTCTCTCGTGTCATACGATGACCCTCTATGAGATGCATTGCCACAGCGTAGAATATGTGGTAAGGAGACAAATCCCGCAGCAGACAGAGCATAGGGGTCAGGGCGAGTGATTGGGATTAATGGAACGCGGCTCCCTATTCTAAAAGCACAAACGGTACCCATTTCACAGTTGGAAGAATGTTTTGAAGACACGAAAGACCACTGGATATCCTTAGCTTGCCTGCCGGTGCGAGAGTTGAGAGGGACCCGAAGATTTGCAGAACTTGTATCATCTATCGAGATCGATGCCATTGAAACTTAACCGCATAGACTTCTCTAATTCGTTTCCCGTGGCGTGCATGAAAAGCCAGTGGTATCACCGGTTCCAGGCAGCTGTCCCAGAGGAGAAGGAAGCACCAGTCACCACAGAACGAGTATAGCAACAGATACTCCAAAATGATCAGCTGCTGGATCAAAGCGTTTGAGGTTTGTGGTCAATGACGCCAGGTGTTGCCTGAGGAAGGTAACTTGCTAATGTAGTATATTATATTTGGAGTTACGGAGGATTCAACTGTCCCCAGAGGAATTCCCACCATATTAATCATGACATACTTGTTTAAGCTGCAAGGATTCTTCCAAATTGCCTACAGGAGGCATTCCTCACGTCGGCGACTGACTTTGGAGGCCAGGTTGAAATGTGGCTTTCCCAGGAAGATGTCTCACAGCAAGTACATGTTGCAGAGCCGCCAGTAAGCTTGAAAGAAAGGACTTCTTCCAGAGATTGTGAGAAAGTGTGGCGAATGTCAAGGTTGGGGTGGGGTCAAACGGTCCTTCGGAGACAAATAAGACTGTGAGGATTGTCCAGATGGAAAGCCATTTTCCACGTCGTTGGACAGATTTTCGTGATTCTACATAGATCGCAGGAGTGAGAGCTGCTGCTTGCCCGTCTGAGGATGAAGATGGTTCGCACGAGGTGATCATCAGCCAAAGCCGGTTAAAGGGATTTTCCAGAAGAATCAGAGAAGATCATTGAGACAAACTCAGAAAAAGAACAGGCGCAACGAATGCATGCCTTGAGGAAACTCCAGGCCTGGACGAAAGAGGGATGTATAATAGATTACCACTTTATGGGTCAACGCTGCAAAAACTCCTCTCGGACAAAAGAGGGGGAAGTCTGCAAGCCATGATGTGCAGACTGCCTTGGGATACCTATGAAGAAGTTTTCTAGTGAGCAGGGCAGGGTTGCCACACCGCTGTCAAAAGGCGATCGCGCCATTTCTCGGGTATGCTCTATTTCCGTAGTTCTCCGAGTGACTTCGAGAACCTCCTCCATTGTTAGGGTGGCAGAGAGCAGCCATTTCCAGGATAGAAGTGACTTGGCTAGTTCCAGAGGTTTTGAATGATCCTCTGGCCAGAATCGACCATTGATAAGTGTCAGGAAGAATATAATGTCTGACGGAACGATGGATTCGGTCATGCTAAACCTTGTGGGATGAATTGAGAGAATGGTTGGGTGGGTCTGTGTAGTTGCAGGGATGTTTTTGCACCTTTTTTTACAGGTGGTCGCTGCAGTAATTTTGTCTGCCGATTTAAGCAATGGGATGACCTCTGAGCAAAGAGAGGCTGTGACTTAGATGCAGTACAGAGGGGAGTGGACGACCAAGGACATTACGAAAGCAGGTTTTGTAGACACGGTGGTGTCTGATTTTCTCGATCTGCGACTCGAGCAGCAGAATCTGAGTCGATTTGACAGCAAGCTCCTCGCACTTTATCCCAAGGGATTTTACTGTGTGGTTTTCAACCTAAAATAGTTCCAAAAAAGGGATTTTATTGTGTGGTTTTCAACATAAACTAGTTCCAAAAAATGGATTTTACTCTGTGGGTTTCAACCTGAATGAGCTCCAAATAAAGGATTTTACTGTGTGGTTTTCAACCTATATTAATTCGACTGGATTGCAATCACCTATTATGTCCTGCAGTATAAATAAGGGATTTACTGTGTGGTTTTAAATATTACACGGATTCTAAAAGGGATTTACTTGTGTGGTTTTCCCCAACCCAAACCGTTAATAGGCTCCAAATAAGGAATTTTACTGTGTGGTTTAAATTATAACGAGTTCCAAAAAAGGGAATTTTGACTGTGTGTTTCAACCTTAAGAGCTCCAATAAGAGGTATTTACTGTGTGGTTCAACCTTAAAGCTCCAAAAAGGGATTTTACTGTGTGTTTTAAATATTACTCTTCCAAAAGAGGGATTTTACTGTGTGGTTTCAATATTTAACTGTTCCAAAAGAGGAATTTTACTGTGTGTTTCAACCTTAATGAGCTCCAAATAAGGAATTTACTGTGTGGTTTTCAACTAAACTATTTCAAAAAAGGGATTTTACTGTGTGGTTTTTCAACTTAATGAGCTCCAAATAAAGGAATTTTACTGTGTGGTTTTCACACTAAACTAGTTCAAATAAGGGATTTTACTGTGTGGTTTTCAACCTAATAGTCACACAATAAGGATTTTACTGTGTGTTGTTTTCAACCTAAATGAGTCCAAAAAGGAATTTTACTGTGTGGTTTTCAACCTAACTAGTTCCAAAAAAGGGATTTTACTGTGTGGTTTTCAACCTTAAATGAGCTCCAAATAAGGATTTTACTGTGTGGTTGTTACAACCTTAATGAGCTCACAAAAAGGGATTTATGTGGTTTCAACCTTAAATACTCCAAAAGAATTTTACTGTGGTTTTCAACCTTAATGAGCTCCAAATAAGGAATTTTACTGTGTGGTTTTCAACCTAAACAGTTCCAAAAAAGGGTTTTTACGTGTGTGTTTTTCAACTTAATGAGCTCCAAATAAGGAATTTTACTGTGTGGTTTCAACCTTAATGAGCTCCAAAATAGGGATTTTTACTGGTGGTTTTCAACCTAAACTGAGTTCCAAAAAGAGGATTTTAACTGTGTGGTTTTCAACCTAATGAGCCCAAATAATGAATTTTACTGTGTGTTTTTCAACCTAAATGAGCTCCAAAAAGGGATTTTTACTGTGTGGGTTTTCAACCTTAATGAGCTCCAAATAAGGATTTTACTGTGTGTTTTAAATATTAATCGTTCCAAAAAAGGGATTTTACTGTGTGGTTTTCAACTAACTAGTTCCAAAAAGGGATTTTACTGTGTGGTTTCAACCTAAATGAAGTACTAAAAAGGGATTTAACTGTGTGTTTTAAATATTTATGTCCAAAAGGGATTTTACTGTGTGGTTTTCACATGAATGAGTCCAAATAAGGGATTTTAACTGTGTGGTTTTAAATATTTACTCAGTCCAAAAGAGGGATTTTACTGTGTGGTTTTCAACACTTAATGATTCTCAATAAGAGATTTTACTGTGTGGGTTTTCAACCTTAATGAGCTCCAAATAAGGAATTTTACTGTGTGGTTTTCAACCTAAACTGTTCAAAAAAGGGATTTTACTGTGTGGTTTTCATTAATAGTCGAAAAAGGAATTTTACTGTGTGGTTTTCAACCTTAAACTAGTTCCAAAAAGGGATTTTACTGTGTGGTTTTCAACTCTTAATGAGCTCCAAATAAGGGATTTACTGTGTGGTTTTAAATATTACTGTTCCAAAAAGGGATTTTACTGTGTGGTTTTCAACATAACTAGTTTCCAAAAATGGGATTTTACTGTGTTGGTTTCAACCTAATGAGACCAAATAAGTGATTTAACTGTGTGGTTTTAAATATTGGTCCAAAAAGGGATTTTACTGTGTGGTTTCCAACTTAGATCTCCAATAAGGGATTTTACTGTGTGGTTTTCACTATTAATGAGTCCAATAAGGATTTTACTGTGTGTTGTTCAACCTAATGAGCTTTCCAAAAAGGGATTTACTTGTGGTTTTCAACCTGATGAGTCCAATAAAGATTTACTGTGTGGTTTAAATATTAACTGTTCCAAAAGAGGGATTTTACTGTGTGGTTTCAACTAATGAGTCTCCAAAAGGATTTTACTGTGTGGTTTTCAACTTAAATCGAGCTCCAAAAGAATTTTACTGTGTGGTTTTCAACCTAACTAATTACCAAAAAAGATTTTACTGTGTGGTTTTCTCACCTAAATAGTTCCAATAAGGAATTTTACTGTGTGGTTTTCACCATAACTAGTTCAAAAAGGGATTTTCTGTGTGGTTTTTCAACTTAATGAGCTCCAAATAAGGATTTACTGTGTGGTTTTAAAATTAACTGTCCAAAAAAGAGATTTTACTGTGTGGTTTTCATATAAACTAGTTCAAAAGGGATTTTACTGTGTGGTTTCAACCTGAATGAGATCCAAATAAGGGATTTTACTGTGTGGTTTTAAATATTTACTCTTCCAAAAGAGGGATTTTACTCTGTGGTTTTGAACCTAATGAGTCCAAATAAGGATTTTACTGTGTTGTTTTTTAATATTTACTTCGTTCCAAAAGAGGGATTTTACTTGTGGTTTTCAACCTGGAATGGAGTCCAAACTAAGGGATTTATGTGTGGTTTTCAATTACACTTCCAAAAAGGGATTTACTGTGTGGTTTTCAATCCTAATGAGTCCAAGAAAGGAATTTTACTGTGTGGTTTCAACCTAATTGAGCTCCAAAAGGAATTTTTACTGTGTGGTTTTCAACCTAAACTGAGTTACAAAAAGGGCATTTAAACTGTGTGGTTTCAACCTAATGAGCTCTCAAAAAGGAATTTTACTGTGGTTTTCACACCTAATGAGCTCGAAAAAAGGGATTTTACTGTGTGTTTTCAACCTATATGAGCTCCAAAGAAGGAATTTTACTGTGTGTTTTTTCAAACCAAACTTAGTTCCAAAAAGGATTTACTGTGGTTTCACCTATATCGCAAAATAAGAATTTACTGTGTGTTTTCAACCAACTGAGTTCCAAAAAGGGATTTTAACTCTGTGTGGTTTTCAACTAAACTAGTTCCAAAAAAGGGATTTTACTGTGGGTGTTTCACCATGAATGAGCTCAAATAAGGGATTTTACTGGTGGTTTTCAACCTTAATGAGCTCCAAAAAAAGGGATTTTACTGTGGTGGTCTTTCCACCTGAATGAGAATCCAA
>JAXMNL010000456.1:0-10677 GCA_035128595.1 Eptatretus atami | reverse complement strand
CAAATAAGGGATTTTACTGTGTGGTTTTAAATATTTACTCGTTCCAAAAGAGGGATTTTACTGTGTGGTTCTCAACCTGAATGAGATCCAAATAAGGGATTTTACTGTGTAGTTTTAAATATTTACTCGTTCCAAAAGAGGGATTTTACTGTGTGGTTTTCAACCTTAATGAGCTCCAAGTGAGGAATTTTACTGTGTGGTTTTCAACCTTAATGAGCTCCAAATAAGGAATTTTACTGTGTGGTTCAACCTAATGATCTTCCTAAATAAAGGAAATTCTTACTGTGTTTTTCAACCTAACTAGTAAAAAAGGAGATTTACCTGATGATTTCAAACCTAATAGACTCCAAATATGGAAAATTACTGTGAGGTTACATCCCTTAATCGAGCTCCATCAAAAAGGATTAACTGGGGGTCAACCTAAACTAGTTCCGAAAAGATTTAACTTGTGTGTCTTCAATTCCTATAATAGAGCCAATAGGAATAATGTAAACATGTGTGTCTTCAAACCAAACTAGTCCAAAAAGCGATTCATGGGTGATTACACCTATTGAGCCTCCCAAATAACGCCCATATAACTGAGTATAGTTATTCAACTAATAGCCCAAAAAGGATTTAACTGTTTCAACCTAAATCAGTTCCCGAAAAAGGGTTTTAATGGTGGCTCACTAAAACTAGTTCCAAAAAAGGATTTACTGGTTGTTTCAAACCGAAGAGCCCCAAATAAGGATTATTACTGGCGTGGTTTAAAGACTAGTGCGGGCCCGTACATGTTGCACGTACGTGTCGGCCGTCTTACGTGCCAATAAACGTCGTGCTTGTACTGTGCTCAAAAAAAATATAAAATCAAATAAACTTTCAAACCACGTGCCAATAACAACAACCACACATGCCTGTCATCCTTATCCTCATCACTGCATGACCGTACATACGGCTCACCACGTGGCGTGCCCCCAGTGGCTCTAGTGAGCGTACGTTGCGTAAAACAACACATCAGCCGTTATCACCATAAACAACACATCAACCACAGGCTTGCCTTCGCTCTCGCAATGCCCGTACATGCGTGCCCATACGTGCGTGCCCCGAGGGCGTGCCGTGGTAGGTGCACTGTACGTGCGTAAAAACAACCACAACACGCCGTTTCCATACAACCACTAGAGTGGACCGATCTGGAAGCACCATACTCACACGTCCCAGTTCGCAAGGGCGTTAAGTCAATACAGAAGAAGAATAAATGTCACTTCATCGTGAAAAATAAATAAATAAATGTGACATCAAATCGATGTCATAGCACGTCCTGGTCATGGTCAATAAATGGCCGAACTTGGATCGCTTGTCCAGTTACATACAAACCTTGAAAAGGCACATCCTATTGCAAGAAGCACATCCTTGAAAAAGTGCAGGCCATACGTGCGTGCGCGCTACGAGCGGCCATAACGGCAAAAAAAAATAAAAATGATAAATGGTCACGTCAATTGTGAGCTTCATACACCGTGTACTAGTCAATTGGTTTAAATAAACGGCTAAACTTTGGGAACACATGGAAAAGTGAAAGGAGTGAAGAAGACGATATTGCAAACCCTTCGAATAAAGCACATACCAGTCCCAGCAGCAATTAGTGACGTCAAATTCAAACAGAAAAAAAATGTACGTCAATCGGGAATAAAAAAATAAATATTTTAGTACGTCAATCGTGATGCAACACCGGTCGCTCGTCATTGTGCACAAATGCCCAACTGGGAACCGCACATTCCATAAATATCAAACTTGAAAAGGCAACTCCATGTCCCAGCCAATCCGGCAAGTTCATAGATCAGATCAGGGTGTCGATAAACAGCGGCCAGAACACAGACAAGACGACACAGTTTCAAAAAGACACACACACAATGCCGGAAATACAGAATGATAACATTCCAAATAAGGGATTTAATACACTGTGTAGGTCTAAACCTTAATGGACTACAAATAAGGAATTTTACTGTGTGCGTGTTCAAACCTTAATGGACTCCAAATAAGAATTACTGGTGGTTTCAACCTTAAAGCTAGTATCCAAAAAGGGATTCATACGGGGGGTTCAACGTTAATGAGCTCCAAATAAGGAATTTTACTGTGGTATTCATAACTAAGAGCTCAAGAAAAAGGGATTTTCTAGGTGTTTTTCCACTAATGGAGCTCACAATAAGGAATATTTACTGTGTGGATTCAAACAAACATTCAAATAAGGATTACGGGGTTTCAACCAAACAGATTCCAATAAGAAGAATTTCTGTTGGTATACATAGTATGGGTTTCAACATAAATATTACCAGAAAAAGGATTTACTCGTGTGTTCAACGATGACTAGTCAAAACTAGTTTCTGGTTCAAACCAGTACAATAGAATTTTACTGGGTAGTTCGCAACAAAACAGTTCAAAAAAGGGATTTTAACTGTGTGGTTTCACCATAAAACTAGTTTCCAAAAACAGATTTCTGGTAGGTTAACCTATCAGAATGCAAAGGATTTACTGTGTGGTTTTCCAACTGAATGAGCCTAAGCTAATGTGATTTACTGTGTGATTCCACTAAACACACTATCTAAAAAAGGTGAATTCTTTCACTGATGTATGAACCTAAACTGGATCCAAATTTACAGCGATTTTACTTATGGTGCTGTATTCAACCTTAATAGCTCCAAGTAAGGACATGTTTATTGGCGGTCTTCACCTAATCGACTCAAATAAGGAAGTTTACTGTGTGTTTACAACCTTAAAGTGTCCAATCAAGGATCTGTTATCTGTGGTTCAGACGCTAACTAAGTTCCATAAAATGTGATTATTACTAGTTGGATTGTCAACCTCAATGAGACTCAATAAGCAAGTTTACACTTGTGTGGTTTTCACTTTATAGGAGCTCCAAAAAGAGGATTTTAACTGTCTTGGTTTTCAACCTTAAAAGAGCTCTCCAAATAAGGATTTGTGACGTTCGTTTTACAACCTAATAACTTTCCAAATAAAGGGATTTTACTGTGTGGTATTCTCAACCTAAACTAGTCTCAAAAGGAATTTTACTGTTTGTTTTTCAACGAAGACTGTCAAAAAGGATTTACTGTGTGTTCAATCACTAAACTAGTACCAAAGAGATTTTAGTGTGGGTTTACAACTAATGAGCTCCAAATAAGGTGTTGTTTACTGTGGAGGTTTTTTCAACGTTTGGAGACGGCTAAAAAAATCATGATTATACTAGTTGGGTTCAACCTAACTTGAATTCCATAAAAAGCTGATGTTTTATCTGAGTTGAGCTTTCAACTTAAGATTATTCCAAAATAAGGATTTACTGTGGGTTCACCAAACAACCAGTATCATAAAAAGAATTTACTGTGTGGTGGCTTTCAAGTCTGAATGCTGCCAAATGAAGGATTTTACTCGTGTGGTTTTTCAACTCTGAATAAGAACCAAATATAGGGTATTCACTGAGTGTGGTATAAATATGACGAGTAGCCAAATAAAGGCGACCTTTCCTGCGGTTCAACCTTAATGACTCCACAAGAATTTACTGTGGTTCAAATCCTTTAAATTCGAATCTCCAAGATAAGTGAATTCTACTGTGTCTTCAACCTGAAACTAGTTCAAAAAAGGTTTACTGTGTGGTTGTTTCGATCTTAGGATGAGCTCGCAAATAAGTGAATTTACTGTGTGTTTTCACCTAACATCCAAAAAGGGTTTTAACTGTGTGGTTTCAACCTAATAGCGCCAATAGGAATTATACCGTGAGCGTTGTCACCTTAATGTGAAGCTGCACCAAAAAGGATTTTACTGTGAGGTTTGTTCAACTAAAACTTAGTATCCGACAAAAGAATTTCACCTGGTATTCAAACTTAAGGAAGCTCTCAAATATAATTTACTGGCTGGTTATACAACTAAATAGTTCAAAAAAGCGATTACTGTGTGTTCAACTAATGAGTCTCCAAAATTCTAGGAATTACTTGTGAGGGGTGGGGGGCCGGGGGGACGTGTTCTATACCTAATCAGAGCAGACAAAAAGCGGATTACGGTGCGGTTTCAACCTAACACAGTCTCAGAAAAGGATTTTACTGTGGTTCACTAAACTTATTTCAAAAAATGGATAATTTATAACTATGGGTTATCATCTAGATATGAGCTCACAAGAGAAGATCTTAACTGCGTGTTTAAAGACTAGTGCGGGTCGTACTTGGCCCGAGCTCGTCCCGTACGCTGCTGCATAGTGCGTGCTGTAACGTGCAAAAAAGAAATACAAATAAATTTCAAACCGCGTGCAGAACAACAATCCACACAGGGCACCGTTCCTCGCTCTCGAATGCCCTTACAGGTGCCCATACGATCAGACGTCACCCGCGGTGCCTTAGAGTTCAATGCTAAGTGCTAAACAACACAAGGCCGTGGTACCAACCCCAATCAACCCACACAGGCTCGTCACTTCCCTCGCCTCCTGGCACCACGTAGCACTTGTACTGCTGGCCCAACGTTGACGGGCCCTTCAGAGTGCGCTGCCTGTAGGGTGCTCTCTGTAACGTGCGTAAAACAACCAAAACAGGCCGTTTCCAATACCCACTGCTTGAAGTGATCGATCTAGAGGCACATACTAAGTCCCCAGTGTCAATTGTGACGTTAATTCAAACGAAAAGAAGAAGAATTGTGACGCAACATCTGAAAAATAAATAAATAATTGTAATGTATCAATCGTGATGTCATAGCAACTGTTCCTGTCGATTGGTTGGCAAATAAATGGCCGTACATGGGAATCGCTTCCGATATAATTCAAACCTTGAAAAGGCACATCCTTTTGTGCAAGATACACATCCTTGAAAAGTGCAGGCCCATACGTGCGGTGCCCGTACGTGCGGGGCCATACGTGCAAAAAAAAATAAAAATGATAATTGCCCACGTCAATTGTGACGTCATAGCACGGTGTCACTTCAAGGTTTGCGTAATAAGGCCATAACTTGGGAAACACTTGGGAAACAGCTGAAACGGATGAAGAAGAACGATATCAAACCTTGAAAAGGCACATACTCAGGTCCCCAGCGTCAATTGTACGATCATATCTAAACGAAGAATAAGAAGAATTGGACGTCAATCGTGAAAAAAATAAATAATTGTGACGTCAATCGTGAGTCATAAGCACCAGTGTCCTGTCCATTGGTTGGCAACAAATGCCCGAACTTGGAGACCTGGCATGCATTAATACAAAAACTTGAAAAGGCACATCACTGGTCCCCAGCAATATTCCTGGCAAGTTTTAATTAGATCAGATCAGGGTTTGTCGAAAACAGCGTCGCAACACACACAGACAGACAGACACACAGATAGACACACAACAGAGATTGCTGGAATTATAGATTGATTAACTAGTTCCAAATAAGGCTTTTACTAGTGTGGTTTTAAACCTTATGAGCTCCAATACGGAATTTACTGTGTGGTTTCAACCTTAATGAGCTCATATAAGGAATTTTACTGTGTGGTTTCAAACCTAAACTAGTTCAAAAAAAGGATTTAGTGTGTTCAAACTATTTAGCTCCATAATAAGGATTTTATTGTTGGTTTTTCAAACTTAATGAGAGCTCAAAAAAGAGATTTTACTTGAGGTTCAATGTACTGTGTGGTTTTCAACACTTCATAAAAGCTCCAAATAGAGAATTTCTGTTGTGGTTTTCAACCAAAACTTGTTCCAAATAAGGGATATACTGTGTGGTTTTCACAACTAACTAGTTCCAAATAAGGAATTTTACTAGTGTGGTTTCAACTAAACTAGTTTCAAAAAAAGGGATTTTACTGTGTGGTTTTCAACATAAACGGAGTTCCAAAAAAGGGATTTACTGTTGGTTCAACTAAACTAGTTCCAAAAAAAGGTGATAACTGTGTGGTTTTCAAACCAAAACCTATCCAAAAGGGGATTTTATCTGTGTGGTTTTCAACATAAACCAGTTCCAAAAAGGGATTTACTTGTGTGTTCAACTCAGAGATCCAAAAAGGATTTACTGTGTGGTTTTCAACCGATTAAGCTCCAAGTAAGAATTTTACTGGTGTTTTCAACTAAACTAGTTCATAAAAGGGATTTACTGTGTGGTTTTTCAATCTCTAATAGACCAAACAAAGGAATTTTTACTGTGTGGTTTTCAACCTTAATGAGCTCCAAAAAGGAATTTACTGTGTGGGTTTTTCAACCTTATGAGAGCTCCAAATAAGGAATTTACTGTGTGTTTTCAAATAATGCTCAATCTAGCGTTATAACTGTGTTTGCATACCTAAAACAGTTCACAAAAAAGTAGTGCACTGTGTGGTGTTCAACCTCAATGAGCTCCAAATAAGGGATTCTTATTCTGGTGTTTCAACCGTAAACCTGTGCGAGAAAGAGGGATTTTATGTAGTGTTTTTCAACCAATTGAGCTCGACAAATGGAATTTTCTGTGTGATTGTTCAACCTCGAAAGACTATGTAGCGCAAATAGAAGAGGATTTTACTCTGTGGTGACTCTAGAGTGAGTCCAAAATAAGGAATTTTACTGTGTGGCTTTTTCAACCAAAACTTAGGTATCAAAACAAGGGATTTACTGGGTGGTTTATCAACATACAACTAGTATCCCAAACAAAGGGATTACTGTGTGGGATCAACCATGAAACGACTCGCAATAAAGGGGTTGTTATGTAGTGGTTCAAACCTAATGAGACGTCCAAATAAAGCGATTTCTACTGTGTGGTTTTCACTAAATGAGAATCCAAAACGATTTCTACTGTGTCAGTTTCCAACTTTACAACTAGTTCAATAAGCGAACTTTACATTGTGCGTTCAACCAAAACTAGTTCCATAAAAGAGGATTACTGTTTTGTCGTTCAACATTAACTAGTTCAACAAAGGAATTTTAACTGTGATGGGTTGTCCACGCCTGAATAGACTCCAAATATAGGGAATTCTTACTTTGGGTTTTCAGACTGAACATATACAAATAAGGGAATGTTTAACTGTGTGTTTAAATATTTATGTTCAAAAGAGGGAGGCTTTACCGTGTGGTTTCTAACTTTATACTCCACTATAGATTACTGTGCTGGTTTCACCTAAGGAGCTCCACAGTCAAGGAATTGTTATTGTGTGGTTTCAGACTAAAACCAGTTCCAAAAGGGATTTTTACTTATGTGTGGTTTCAACTTAATAGGAGTCTACAAATAAGAGAATCTTACATAGTGGTGTCACCTAAATAGTCCTAAAAAAGGGATTTAACGTCAAGGTTAACTTAATGAGTCGCCAAATATGCGAATTTTATCTGATGTAGGTCTAACTTAATGAGCCCAAAAAAAGGATTTTTACTGATGTGAGTATTCAACTTTAATTGAGCTCAATAGTAAGTGAATTTTTTACTGTGTGGTTTTCAACCTTAATGAGCTCCAAAAAAGGGATTTTACTGTCTGGTTTTCAACCTAAACTAGTTCCGAAAAAGGGATTTTACTGTGTGTTTTTCAACCTTAATGAGCTCCAAATAAGGAATTTTACTGTGTGGTTTTCAACCTAAACTAGTTCCAAAATAAGGGATTTTACTATGTGGCTTTCAACCTTAAATGAGCTCACAATATAGGATTTTTACTGGTGTGGTTTTTCCTAACTAGCGTATAATCTTGAGCTCAGCAAATCTGTTGATATTTTACAGATGTTGAAGTTTTCAGACTCATTTAGATGCTCCAAAAAGGATTTTGATCATGTGTCGTGATTTATCAGCCTAAACTAGTTCCAAAAAAGGGATTTTACTGTGTGTTATTCTAAACTTAGAGCGCCAATATAGGAATTTTAACTGTTGTATAGGTTATTCACCTTAATATAGTTCCCAAAAAGAGGACTTTTTACTGATGTGGTATTCATCCTAAACTGAGCTTACCAAATAAGGATTTTACTGTGTGGTTTTCATACCTTAATGAGCTCCAAAAAAGGGAATTTTACGATGTGTTTTAACTGTAAACTAGTTTCCGAATAAAGCGATCTTTACTGTGTTGATTTTCACAATAAACTTAGTTCCAAAAAAAGGGAATTTTACTGTGTGGGTTTCACCTGAATGGAAGATCTCCAAAATAAGGGGATTTTACTTGCGTGGTTTAAAAGACTAGTACGGGCCCGTACATGTGGGCCCGTACGTGCGTGCCCGTACGTACGTTGGCAATACGTGCGCGTGGCTGTACGCATGCAAAAAAAAAATACAAATACACACTTTTCAAACCGCGTGCCAGAACAACAACCACACAAGGCCGTTCCTTCGCTCTGCGCATGCCCGTACATGCGTGCCCATAAGTGGTGGGCCCCTAGGTGCGTGCCTGTAGGTGCGTGCCCTTGTAACGTGCGTAAAAACAAACAACACACAGACCGTTTCGCATCCTCCACCTTGAGAGTGATCCGATCTGGAGGCACATATTTCAGGTCCCAGTGGTCCAATGTGACGTTAATATCCAACGAACAGAAGAAGAGAATTGCCTGGACGATCCAATGCGTGAGGTCATAGCACCCGTGTCCTGTCATTGGTTTGGACAAATAAATGGCCGTCAACTTGGGAATCGCTTTGCCGATTATTAACAAACCTTGAAAAGCACATCCTTTTGTGGCAGGACGTCACCAATCCTTGAAAAAGAGCAGGCCATTATCGTGCGTGCCCGTACGTGCAGGGCCATACGTGCAAAAAAAAAATAATAAATGATATGTCACGATCAATGTGTTGACGTCATAGCAGGCGTGTACTGGTCAATTGTTTTGGTAAATTAATGGCCATGAACTGTGGGAAACACTTAGAAACAGACTGAAAGCGGATGAAGAAGAAACGTATATGCAAACCTTGAGAAAAGGCACATAACTCAGGTCCCGCAGCGTCAATTGGGTGACGTCATATCAAACGAAGAATAAGAAGAATTGCTGACGTCAATACCGTGAAAAAAAATAATGTGAACGTCCATTCGTGAGTCATATAGCACCGTGTCCGTCATTGGTTGGCAAACGAATGCCCGTAACTTGGCAACCGCATGTCCTATTAATATCAAAACCTTGAAAAGGCCCATCACTGGTCCCCAGCTCAATATTCCTGGCAAGTTTTCAATTAGATCAGATCAGGGTTTGTCGAGAAACAGTCGTCGCAAGACACACAGACGTACAGCACAAGAGACTGACACAGATAACACATCAAGAGATTGCTGGAATTATAGATTGATTAACTAGTTCAAATAAGGATTTTTAGCTGTGTGGGTTTTTTAAAACCTTATAGAGCTCCAAGAAGAATTTACTGTGTGGTTTCAAAACCTTAATGAGCTCTCCAAATAAGAATTTTACTGTGGTGGTTTTTCAAACCTAAACTAGTGTCATAAAAAGGGATTTAATGTGTGGTTTTTCAAACTTAATTGGAGCTCCAAAAAGAGAATTTTATGTGATGGTTTCAAATTATTATGGAGCTCATAAAAAGCGTCTCCTAGTAGTGGGGATGTTGAAAAAAAATTATGAGCCGCCTCCAATAAGGTGAATTTTACTGTGTGGTTTCAACCTAGAAAACGTCTTCAAATAAGGATTTATTTACTGTGTGGTTTTCAACTAAACTTGGGCTCCATAAAGGAATTTTAACTGTGTGGTTTTTTAAACTAAACTAGATTCCAAATAAAGGGATTTTGTTACTTCGTGTGGTTTTGCAAACAACTAAACTGATTTTCCAGAAAAAGGAATGGACTGATTTTCACTTAGTAAAAGGATTTTTTGGGTGTTTCAACCAACAGCAGTTCCACAAAGGGATTTACTAGTTGTGGTTTCAACTAATAAGTCCAAATAAGGAATTTTACGTGGGGTTTTTCAAGCCTATAATAGCTCCAAAAAAGGGATTATTACTGTGTGGTTTTTCAACCTAACTACGTTCCAAAACGGGATTTTAGCTGGTGCTGGTTTTCAACTCATGAGACTCCAAATAAGGATTTACTGAGTGTGTAGTTTTCACGGCACTTATGTCTCCAAAAAGGGATTTACTGTTTTTGTTTCAAGCTAAACTGTGAGTCAAATAAGGGATTGTTACTGCTGTGGTTTTAAAAGGACAGTACGGGCCCAGTACATGTTGGCCACGTACGTAGCGTGCCGTACCTACGGTGCCATACGTGTGGCTGTACGTGCGAAAAAAAAAAAATACAAAAAACTTTCAACTGC
Source organism: Eptatretus atami (assembly GCA_035128595.1). NCBI lineage: Eukaryota > Metazoa > Chordata > Myxini > Myxiniformes > Myxinidae > Eptatretus > Eptatretus atami. The sequence goes on along the minus strand of JAXMNL010000456.1, from coordinate 513 downwards.
AGAAACAACAACCACATAGGAAGTCCTCGTCGAGCGTGCTACCGTAGTGCGTGCCCGTTGTGCGTTGCGTACGTGCCGAACTGGGCGGGTGGCCTATAAACATGCAATGGCTGTAGCGTGGCAATACGTGTTTTTTTGGCCCGCCCCCCTTGTTTAAATTAGGGGGGTGACGTGCCCATCCGATGTGCGTGGCTGTATGTGCAAAAAAAAACAAAACTTTCCAACCGCGTGTCAGAAACACAATCCACACGAAGGACCGTTCTTCGCTCTCGGCATGCCCGTCACATGGTGTAGCCCATACGTGAAGTGCCCGAGAGGTGCGTGCCTGTTGTGCGTTGCCTGTACGTAGCCGTAAAACAACAACCACACAGGCCGTTTCATACCCACCTTGAGATGATCCGATCTGGGGCATCATATCAGGTCCAGTGTCAATTGTGACTGTTATATCAAACGAAGAAAGAAGACGAATTGTGACGTCGAATCGGTGAAAAAATACATAAAGTAATTGTGACG
>JAXMNL010000455.1:22538-38308 GCA_035128595.1 Eptatretus atami | reverse complement strand
AAAAAGAGAGAGATGAAGGCATCAGAGGCAGGACCACCATTCTTATCTAAGAATACTCATTTCTCCTCAGGCTTTTCACGCACACATCCTACACACCTCTAGTTATATCACTTCTTTATATATATACACCACAGGAGATTCCATAGCTCAGATGCTCTACAAACTTTCGCGTGCTCACCAGAGCGGGAGACCTTCTCCCATAGAATAGCACCTGTTTAATTATCGCACATTCACTAGACACAGTCCGCTTTCGATTCCTTGAACTCTCCCATATATTCTCATTCTCTCCACCCAACTGCCAGATACGACTCTCTTCGCTCACTTTTCTCAGACCACAGCCGAGCGCTCGCCGCCTTTGGGGGAGGAGTCTATGACCCCAACCTTGCTTTTCGTTTTCTATGCGGCAGACAGTTAAACGGCCACACCCAGTAAGCGAGATCTTCGACGGCTTGCTAGATATCCGACCGGAATAGGCCAGCTGGTTCGTGACGTACCACGTCCCTTCCGAGCTGTCAACTGGCACCGCATTTCATTTTTAGACTCCGAGCCTCCATGCTTCGGAGTCCTATCGTTGAGGATGTCTCTCACTTACCGGCCACCTCCCTGCCCCCACCCTACCCGGTAGACCAGTGCAATGAAGCACGGTGTTTACAACACAATTTTCCTTCATCACCGGGGACCCGCACCACGGTCATTCAAAAAATTGCTCGCACAAAGAATTCAAGGCCAAGGTACTGGACGCAAGATACACTATATCATTCCTATCTGCTTATGGGGTATGCTACCGCCCACAACGTAACAAAAATATAATCTGCAGTATTGTAATGTTGGAATTTTAATTTTTGATGGATGCTGGTGGCTGCTGGCTGCAATCATTTTCTGGGGGGTGCAAGGTGCCGCTGATGCAATGCTCCCCCCCCTCCGTTACCACTAAGGCTGGTACGACCTTCAGGAATGAACAGCGAACGTGACATTGGAGTTTCACACCACCACACCTCGTGATAATTCCAAACGAATGACAAGGCATGGCTTAATTCATGCAACAAGTCACAGGAACCTAAGACCCTCATAGGTCAGCCACTTAAAGGAGTGTACAGCCAATACCAAGGGGCCACCATGTGGAGAAGTTTGCTGGGTGTCACTGACAAACATGCCTTAAGAATGCAGGTTGTGTACCGACAAAAACCTAAGTAAATAATAAAATCTCACTCGTTTATTTTTTTTGCCCGTGGGAATTTGCCTTGGGCAAAGTTGGTCCCGTAGGTCCGCTGTGTTTGTTAATCACTCAACAAACGATGTGGCTGTGAATGCAGCCCTCCGTGGCTAGATAAGAATCTCGCACAAAGGGGGAACATTCATTGCCTTGTCTGGAGAGAGCAAAACACAAGTAAATTTCACTCTGGAGAGCAAAAAGGTTTAAAATCTCCATACGCAGGCTGCTGTTCCAAGAGGTTATACTGCTTTAAGTTCGAAATTTAGGTAAGGCATGGTTTAACAAGCTTTCTTTGTTTAAAAAATAAAAAGTCTTATGACGATTCTGCCTTGACAAGCCAATGACCGGATTTCTTTCCCCCCTTGAATGAATCTGCGGGATACGCCTTGTCTAGTGTTTAATGTTAATGCAAGGCATAGTGATAACATCTGCTCTTTGTCTGCTTTTTCAATCGATGCTTGTTTTAATTCTTTATTGCTTGAGATTATTTTGATGATTTGAATTAACCTATTTCACCCACAAGAGAAATAAAAAGTTTTCAGTTTAATTATTTTTTCTTTATAATAAATTCTGACGATTCAACCTGTCTGTGTGCTTGTTCTTTCCTTCCACCGATCCAACATTTGTCTGAACGCGAGATAGACTGGGAGGTAGTTCCCAAACGAATTAACCTGTATTAGTCAGCAATGCCCAGCGGTAAAAATGCTCCGGGTCACCGTCCGCCCATAATTAAGATCTAAATCAGAATAACATATGGTGCTGGTATGCATGTTAGGGCCACGCGCGCTCCCACATTTCTATTGTAAGTCTAACGTGACTCATTTTCGAGTTAAAGCGGCAAATTCAGACGGGTGAGACTCGTGGTTAACTGATTGGTTCCTATTCGCCGAGCCATAAATGTTGAAGCACACCTCACGAGTCTTCGAGCGAATGTTAACTATTGATGAGAGCTGAGTGGGATATTATTTAATAAAGAGGAACGACAGCAACTTCTGCGACTTCGACAAGTAAAAAAACAACATAGGAAATAGAACTCCCACTAATCTCTCGAGAAAATATTAACCACACAGAACCAGCCGCGTGCAGACGCCCAACATTTATAAGTCTCCAGTAAACAAGTCCACAAATAGATTGCGTCTAGTTCTTATATTGTGCGCGCAGATGAATGCCAGCTGACACACGTTGCCCGAGACAGGGTTTTCCTCTCACATTTTTTGCTCAAATTAGCGTAGTCGCATCTAGTTTATTTTAGCTTTTTCGCGCGGTGGAGTCACTTAGGCGAGGCTAATCATAAAGAAATTAATTTGTGTAATCTTCGAAACCTGAGCGGACACTTTAGATTTTAAGTATATATGATGTGCAACATACTTACATAGACACAACTGAATTCGATTTTGGTGAGAATTCGGATCGGGATCCGACCGAAACTAGAAATTTTTCAAAGTGTTCTTCTTTCTTCACCATTGAAGATTCTGGGCCTGAAAAAAAAAAACACTGAGTAGATAGTATATATATAGATATTATCTATCGAAAATAATCCCGAGCTTAATAGCAAATCGTGGTTTGGAGCTCTATCCGCGCACCAGCGCGTTCATCGCCGGGATATACACTTGAACATGATATCTATATTTCTCTTCTGAGAGCGGATCCGCGGTATAGACATTACTCGCGGTTAATATGAGTATAGGTAGATAATATTAAATTATTCTCACAGCGCAAATTAAATGGGTATAAAACGCGTGGCGCTCGACCAGACGATCATCAGGCAACGCTATCGAGAACACCAATGTTTCACTTGTTTGATAATAAGAATATTATTCTACGGTTTATTCTCAACATATGTCTTCTACTGCATGCTCCGACAACAACGCCCTGACCTTCTAAGGCTTCCTAGGGCGGAAGCGAGCGTAATACGAAGTTGAGAGCCTAGAAGGTTAAGGTGCGCGACGCTTCTCACCATATAGGAGAAGGTGCTTGATAATGCTTCGGGAAGGAAAAGAGATTGGGTGCCGGCAGTTGGCCCTTTGTCAACATTACGGTTGAATGAAACCATACGACAATACGCTACATCAAGAACGACCAAGCCACATCAGGAAGCCCCTATCAAACCCAATCGTGTTATACATACCGAACAGCGTTAATATCCTTCGCAAAGAGAAATCAAACCAACCATTCGTGGATTCTCAATACACAAAAATCGTCGTGCCAAAGACGTTTAAGTATTTCACACATCATACTAAATCACAAATGACCACCTATTATGCGAGTTTTGACATGATTCCCTTAAATTGACAGGGTTTAATATATCAACACTTCTTAAAGGTTCGTAAAAAACTTAAATCCGCATAGTGTTTATACAAAACCACAGCGTTTAATAATCATGCAATATAAATTCAAAGCCCAATCGTGTTTAACACACCGCCACCAGCAAAATATTCAACTTCGATATAAATCAAACCCAATCGTAGTTGATATAAAACAAACGCACCAGCAGGCGTGGATAGGGAAACTTTTAGAGTGATTACAAACTCTATAAAAAAAACGCCAATCGTAGTTATTACACACCCGACGCCGTGTTCGGCCGTGACACAGGTCGTTTAAATATAAAAACGAACCTCGATATAAATTGCTAACACCAATCGTGTTAATGAACATGCTCGGCACAGCGTGTTGGATAGGATCTCAGCGACATACTAGAAATCACCACGCTAAGTCTGAGTGTTTATATCTCTACACGCCAGGCGCTCTTAATAAAAACCCACTAGGCACACTATAGGCATTATTTATGGGAAGGGAGGGCGTGTCGCTTATGTCATCAGGGCAGGATTTTCACTTCTCGCGGGGGGGTTTTGGAAGTAAACCCACACGATAAACGGGGGATGGAACTGTATATAAGGATTTGGAGATTTTAGTATGGTTATAATATTCACCATTGAGAGAATAGGCTATATATACTCATATAGGTAGAGGATCTAAAACCGCTTATTTCACGGCTAATAAATCACATATGACTAGTACTAACACGGGTCGCTGGTGGTCGCTAGTTTTTAAACAAAACGTACACTACTGGGCCGAGCAACCCCGACTTCACCAATGGGTGGTGACGGGTGGTTAAACACCACCAGCCTGATAGATAGCCGAGCAATTCTTCTTATTAGGAAGGCAATACATGTTGATTCCTCGGAGAATATAACGCGCGCGGAGAAGGGCGTTGGAAGCAATGGCGGAGGAACGGAGGCACTCGACTTGGTTATTACTCAAACCCCCACGACAAATATCACCGACACAGCAACATGATAAACAGTCGAATGATCGGAATTAATGACAATATAAATTATTTTAAAAGACAATATATCAAGAACATAATAGATCACGTGATGGCGGTAAATTAATACAAAAGTCGAATTGAGGGCCTCTAACAACACAGAACCTTAAATACAGACAAGGGGAAACCAAAATCAAAGAAACCCTCCCTTTATTTCTGGCACTTAGCTTGGTCCGGAGATGGTCTGTTAGGGAACGTCTGGAATCGAGGCGGCTGCGATTTGCCATGTGGAGACGCACGCAAAACGGCGCCAGCCGCTCTCCTCGCAGCGGGAACGTTCGTCAGGCAATTCGTGAGCCGGTGTTCAACCACCAAGGCTCACCGACCGTCACCATCGCAGCTTCTTCGTCATGAGACACGCCTACGGCAATACGCTCTTGCAGAATGGCTCCATCCCTTCGGGTGATCAATCACGAGGTTCCAGATCGCACCCACATGAACCGAGTCCAAGAGTCGATGGGCCAACGTCTGCTCAGTACACGAGCCAAATTGCCTAAGCACGAATACGAAAATGCGTGGCAAGTTTTCTCCCTCAATCCGTCAGAAAGGAAAGCCAGCTTGAAGCCTGTTCTTATAGTCCATCTTCCTAGCTACGTCGATCTCGACAGCGTTCGTGTCCCCCACTCCGCACTCAATCCCATTCCCCGATCTGCTACTGAGATCACACAAAATGAAACGTTGCACGCTCGGGGCGTGGCGTGCTGCACAAAACCCGGGAATGTGGAGCTGCCGTGCAACTGTACCCCGCCACGTCTCGCATCACGTTTGCGTAGCTTTTTGTTATAGTTTGTTATAAAAATAGTGCAACCTCCATCTTTGCTGGTTTTGCAAACAAAAATATAAAGGGAAAGTCCAGTGGGCCTCAAGCATTCTTACAACATACTTTGGGGAAAATACCCTTAATCAAAATAAACACCCGCACCACCTCCCCGTGTGGTGACTCGTAACACAAGCTCACAGTTTCCCTACTTAATTACATCGAGATGTCTCCAACATGTCCACAGACCAAAACTCCATGCAATCCTAATTTTCTGATGAAATTCTCATCTACCCCACAACCGCACAATATATATATCACGGGTCTGTACCAGGTTACGTTTAGTAAGCCCCTCCCCCGAACCCATATTGGAGGTGGACAGGCAGTTAAAACACCCCGACCAGGCCTGGATCTGCTAGAGTTCGGTTTCCGTGGTAGTTGACAGGCCAAGAACATGTGAACTCCTCCAAGACAAGGAATGGTGTGATATGTCGGGTGGTGCAGGCGAGGGGGGGTGGGGCGCCAGAGGCACTGGTGGAAGCGAAGAAACAGATTTATGCACAGCAAAGGGGTTTAATAATCTGAACCCCACAACAATACCACGGACACAGCAACTTAAAATAAATGCGGATTTAAAGAAAAAAATATTTACAAGGTAAAACAATTTAAGATGTAATATGAAGGTAAACTAAAACCTAAATTTGAGGCGCCTCGACACACGGCCAAATACAGACAAGGGGGAAAAGAAAATAAAAGACCAAGCATAGTCCGTTTCCGTTTTATGGGCTGGCTACTTAAGCTTGGTCCAATAGATTGTCTTTATGGAACTTTGCGAATCGATTGTGCTTCGAGTGGCGCTGTATGTGGAGAGACTTGCACGCCCACAAATATGGCGCCCCGACGCCCGCTCTGGTCGCAGCGGAGCAAATGTACGTGGGGAATTCACAAGGCGATAGCCTATCAATGCCAGCGGCCCACCATCCATCAATGCAGCTTCTTCATCGATCGCTAACGACGACTCCCGCTGCTGTGGGCAGAACATGGGGGCGCAACTCTAGGAAGATGCGGGATCTACGGCTGATAAATAACACGAGGCTCCGAGGTCCGTGGTCACGAACACTTTTTTGTGTCCAAGGAGGTTGATGGCGGCTCGGCATCTGCTCAGTCTTACGACACCATAAGCCAATTCACATTAGCATGAAACAGCGACACAGCCATTCGTCATGCCGAGGAAGGCAAGGAAGGCAAAAAGCAAGATCCTCCGTCCACCACGTTCCTCTCAAATGCTATCGAATGCGAAACCTCACCCTTGCTTTCCACCTCGGAGCACGCTTGCTGGACTCAGAACCCGGGAAAGCGGGGCCCCCTGCCTTGCACAGCACGCATGGCTCGCTTGTTATAAAAACTAAAAACTCCTGCATAAGCTTGCTTGTAAATGCAAAAACATAGATAAGTCACAGGAGGCAATTAAGCATACTGGGGGAAACTTATCTTAATCCATGTGATCATACACCACCGATATCATAGGTCATCCTCGCTGGTATCATGCCAGACACTCCAAGGACAGTGTGTAGATGGACCCTTGGAGATTCGAGTGATAAAACGAGAAGGGTATATCTATACATGCGGTAACAAACCGCACCATGATCCAGTTCTTTGGCAAGGCTTGCCAGGGTTATGCTTTGACAGGATGTGACACACTCACGCCTTCTCCATGGAAGGGAAGGTGAACCACTGAAGAAAGCTGAAAAGGGTGCTCTCCATCTTGAAGGCCTCAGCAGTTTTGTTGAGACGCACCACCTTAGTTGAATGGTGAAGCCTATATGAACATTCTGTGTTTACTCTATGGTAGGGGAGCATTATCACCAAGAATTAGGCCGTGAATTGAAAATATTCCTCCAGAAATACAAACCGATCCCGTATCCATGATATGTCGCATTGGTTAAGAGAAACAAGTGGAATTGTTATGCAGTTGCATTTGACGAGGGCCAATCCACATTCTAGCAAAGATAGTCTGGTGCAAAATTGGTTTCACAGTGCAACATGGAGGCACATCTCTGGAAACACGCACATCTAAGAGATCCACATCAAAAACATTCAACCCACAGATTATGGCTGTAAAAGAAGGTTAATGGAGTTTTTATACGCACGCTGATTTACCGGCAATCAGACGCCAAATTGCGCTTTGAGGACGCATCCGGAACCTGGAAGAGATACTCTCGGCAGATGGAGATTGGGATGATCGATAGATGGATGGATAGCAGTTAGATTAAGATCGTATTAATGATACTGATTCAAGAGGACTAGTAGAAGGTGTGAGATTATATGACCACCAATTGAAGATGCCTGGCTTTGATTACGATAAGTTGTGAGTAAATCCATTTTGATGTGTTTCATGTTTTTTGTTTTCCAATTATAATGTACAATATTGAAATATTGTACCATTCGTCGCACTTTCCTGCACAGTATTTTGGTTATCAACTGAACATTGATATCCATAAAATTGCCAATTTTGTATTATAAAGTTATGGCATTAACTCAGCAAAAATTTCTGAACTAACTTCATTATAATATTTTTTTATTAGCTCAATGATAGCATATTTCCATGATGTAACAGACGGATCTTGGTTATTACTAATTCCTGTGGAAAATACTGGTCCATTTAAAGGATTACAAACTTATGCTAAAAAAAAAAGGTCCGAAGTTTTTATGGGAAAGCTAATCCAAAAAGGTTGATTCAGTAAATTTATTATTTCTTGGAAGCCTGACCTTGGCACTAAAAATAAGTTAGCGTGTTGAAAGAAAGTGATCAGAAAAGCATAAATTGGAGATATAAAATAGATAAATTCAAACCAGTTTACCCGTAACGTTTTAAAAAAACAAACATTTAGCCAAAAAAAAATCCCTGACTTCAGCATATTTGGGCCAAATGGAACTAGCAATTTTATCTTACGTGGGGTCAATAAGACTGCCTTTTGCCTATCACTCTTTTATTTTAACATAGAATAGCGACTTGTAATTTAAAAACTCATTTCCTTATAAAACCATAATAATTCCTTCGATTAGCATACTACCTTCTCCCTATATTCCAGTGACTCACTATTGTTTGAGAAGGTGGGCCCACTTTTGCCTGATAAGACATCAGTGAGAGCCGCCACACCGCCTACGAGGACTCCGTAATGGCTTGTTATTAAGCCCCAGCCTCCACATATTCTTCTTTGATCGTTGTGGTTAACTGGGCTCGGAAGCACATTTTTAAAACCTCCGCACCTGCGAGATGGATTGGAAGGTTACCTGTTTTCACCCTTTCTGTTGTTATCCCTTTTTGCACCAAAACGAAGTTTTTGCAAAGAATCTGTTAGCTTGGTCTAAATGGTCTTTTTGTTTGTTCTGGAGACCATGTATCACTGTAGGATTTTATTCAACAACTTTATTAAGTCCCTTGTATAGCATTATATTAATTCTCTTCAAATCGGAAACTCTTGGTGGGTACATTCTATTCAAGTAGTAATTAAATTTATATTGGATACGGACTGGGTCAAAGCATACACATATAAGGTCAATTGGTAAACAAAAGGAGATGCGGTAACGGTCACTTTGCGGTAAATCATGGAGTCGACCGAAAACCCAAACCATTAATTTATTTGTATTGTATTTATTTTTAATTCGTACATTTATCATCTGGCAAACTTATAGGGATATTGTCTAGTATATGGTCTGGCGCTCAGCTGTATTAGTTTCCTAATTTTGGTGCGATTGGCCTGATCTTGTCACTAGATTGTCTAGCCTCGCCTGAGGGGTCAAACACTATTTTAATGACCCCAAAAGGTCAATTTTTCAAGTTTTAAGGAACCATATCGTGTAGTACCTCAACTTGAGGATACACAGCATCGGATGACGCGTGCCTTAATGTTACACTAGATATGTCAATAACTCCTAGAGACCAGTAGGTCCATATTACGGTCATTTGGTGACGTTTGAGCGTCATAACGCATATTTTTCTATGGTGTACTCTACGTATAGAACGATTCTCATGAATATATTCTGTAAGGCAGTTATATTACACTCATTTAAGGAGATCAGCTCAACTATCGCGTGATTATGCAAAGCTCTGATTCACCTCATGTGTGACATTAAGATAGTTCAACACACCCGTTCTAGGCCTAGTTGGTCACCTTTTTGGCAAGATACGGGTAGCACCCTAGCGGGTGACATTGGTTTATTTATTGATTTGTTTGTTTTGTTTGTGAACAGTATTACGGAAACTCCGTTTGACGGATTTCGACGAAACTTGTGGGGGGGGGGGGGGGTTAAGTCTGGTCCAAGATTCATGCCATTAGAATTTTGGACTTGGTCCAGGGAGAATCCAATATGGCTCACTATGCGACGCATTTGAAAAAATATTTGAATTTTTTATTTTTTTGCATTGCTACATGTTTTTAAGTGATTTTTTTCAACCATAATTTGTGGCATTATTGGCCGCATGTCAGGGCCGCACTTTTGGGCCAACAGTGGCTCATGGGCCGACTTCGACCAACATGAATGAACAGGTCTTTGACTATGTTAAAACTTCAACTGCAGAGGATTGCTAATAACCTCAATATGAGAGCAATATGGCGTTGGACAGTCCACTGTGGATGATACAAGTCCAAGCAAGCTGTGGGGCGAAGAAAAATTTTGCACCCGTTGCAAGTCCGAAGAGAGGTTGATTTAACCACAACTTGGAAAGGCTGTGCAGAGAGAAGCATCGAGAAAGAAAAGAAATTCCAAGTTATGTTAGATGAGTTTTTGGTAGGCAGTCAGGGCACTGTTTTGTGTTTCTCTTCAATTGCAAGTAAATGAAACCAAGAATCAACTGAAATGAACCATATATGTTTGTTTTTTTTGCATATGCAAATATTAAATTATGACCTGATGAATTCGCCTGCATTCATGCACCATACACTGTTATTAAAGATTTAATGAATGACCCTTTTGATTTTGTGGTCAAAAAAGAATCGATTTTTTTTATATGCAATGTAGCAATTCCACCAATCTTTTATCCATTATAATTCCGTCTGAGAGAAAAGTTACAATTCTATGACGAGGCTAACACTACTTAACCTCCATGTAACAGCTCACAATGCAACTGATAAGCCGCGCTGCGATCTTCGAGAGAAAGTCCATACAGTAGCCTGGGGGATAGAAGACAGCCATGCCACACCGTTGACTCACCATTCGCCTGGGTATGCCACACACAAGCTTGCATGCTGGAACAGATTCGCGAATCAAGTTGGTGAATCTTCAGTTTTGAATATTGGGGCCGTCTCAACTGCAGAATTACAAACACAGCCAATCATGTTAGGGTCCTAGCTTACGATAAACTATCAGAACCTAGTGTGTTGTCAAGCACTACTCACTCCTACAGTTCTGGGACCAAATTTACATCGCAGATTTGGGCTACATTAGAATGCAGCATAATCCAATAATGTTCTCTACAAGTGTATGATTTTAATCTTTGCATAGGTCTTGGTGGGGGGGGGGCCGGGGGGGGGGGGGGGTGGGCGGGGGGGGGGGGGGGGGGGGGGGGGGGGGGGGGGGGTGGGGGGAGGGAGGGCGGGGGGGGGTGGGGGGGGGGGGGGGGGGGGGGGGGTGGGGGGGGGGGGGGGGGGGGGGGGGGGGGGGGGGGGGGGGGGGGGGAAGAGAGGGATGCAAAATTTTCTGTCCAATGTGTAAGACATAACGCAAAGCACGACATAGCCTCCAGGTGAGGCGTGAGAGCACTCAAATTATCTAAGAGTCCACGAAAAAAATTTACAGTAAAGTACAGTCAAAACCCTGTCAAAACACCACCTTCACATTTAAGTCTACCCATTAACCGGTAGATATATTTGATTCGTTTTGTCTTTTAAGCGGAACTAAACTTTCTCATTAAACCATTCCCTTTCTTCTCCGTCATGCCAATACTCCCACGTATCCATGGGATATTAACTGAATATTCTCCCACCTCAAACTCCTTGAGGTTTTTCATAAGTTTTTTTTCCATACTTTCAAGCTTGCATAACAATATTTTTCCTTCATTTGAACATACAGTTAACAACATAACTACTGTAATTCGAGGGCAGGAAATTAAAAAATATAATTTACATTCTGCATCTTACAGCATCTGACGCAGCATTGTCTTTACTTTGGCCGCTTGGCAGTTTGGGTGAGTAAGTGTTGGTATCTTATTGTGAATGAAAACTTTGTATCCCTGTTTTATTTAGATCACATAGGGTTTAAAACCATGTGCGATTAAGTGGTGCATCTGCTGAAAACAAAGAAATAAAAACAAAGTGAAGAAGTGATGACTTATGGATGTGAGAAATAAAATATAGAATCGACTTGAGAGTGTGCACGATAGTTATTTCTTTATAATAGTGTTGGCAAAATGTTAGCACAAATGTACAGAGATTGAGTCACACTATTCGTTATGAGAATAATTTGCGTAATGTACACGATACAGATTTAGTGCGGTAAGAGATCAACATAACATATCTACATTCAGAACAGGAAAGAGCAACATTTATGACATAAAATTTGTGAGTGAGATTTGTAGTGGTTCGTCTATCCTAGGGAGATTTTGATAGACCACCATCCCGTTCCATTGAGCTATTGTTGCAAATTTGCAGATACTCCGACCGGGGCTACAACCACCAACAGTAACTCCAGCAGTTAATCACACGCCTTCTTTTCTTATTGATGGTGAAATGTTTATTCTTTCTATTTTATCTACATTGTCTTACTCACAATTGATTTACTATATTTATTCAATTAATGTATTTTTTTGATTTGTTGGGAGTACTGAAGAATTAATCTCATTAACACTGGCATGTTAATAACGTTCGGCCATTCGCGGAGTTTAGAGGAACGTATCCCCGCGTGACGGGCGAGTGTTTACTATATATTCGTGTCCCCAATTTATCTTCCAATGGCAGTTGAGTAAGTTCTAATTATATATATTATATAGTTTCTTCAGTTAGGTAGCTTTTTGAGACGATCATGCACGTAACCCCGGTTTTTTTTTCGAGAGAGCTCTAACAGAGTACCTCAAGTTAAGCCTATACTGGCCGCAAATAAAGGTAGCGCTTCCAGAAGAGAATGTTGCATGCTCTGGAACAAAATCGTCACCATAGGGTGGGTACTCACAAACACACAAAAAACTTCGGGAGGGCTTGTGCTGCAGCTATCAAGAAGTTCGTCATGCATTACATAGAGGATTAACATTTACTATTAATTTAATTGCTATTTCCTTCATTAACTTTGGAAGCCGCACCCAATGCAAATTCCAAATTCGTGAATAATTCAAGTGCTCATTCCAAACATAACCCACAGCTAGTTCTAACAGTCTTTGATAAGCTTACAATATATTTTCATGATTTCATGTTGGGGCAGGTACTTTACTGGTGGTTAGTATGGCAGCTTAGCTGCCGGGGTACGCTATCATTTCTTGAAGCCGTGACTGTGTTGCTGATGCAGTGCCCCTCTACCCAGTACACACACTAAGAACTGGTTACTTCTTCTGTTCTCATTTTTTGCCGACCCTTAACAGGAAAAGATTGACAGGCTGAACCTCAACCTCCTCCCTGGTGTAATTATTCAGCCGGCCGACAGGTTGCTTGAAGCTCTGAAGCGCCCTAGGATCCAAGCCACCACTCTAACCACTGAGCCAACACCCACGGCCCGGACAAGAGTTACATTCAAGAACAATACATAGACATCCCTCAATGCAGAGATTGCTAAAAAAAATAAATAAAAGTGACGCTGAATCACAAAAAGAGCATCACTATTGGTCACTTGCTATGGATCATTCATGCTGGATTCTTGTGTTGGACTTTCTCTTCATTCCTCACTTGCAGATTTGATACAAGCTATGTCAAGTTGGATGGGAACGTGAGTCGGCGAACAGCTTAATCTTCAAGTCTTCGAAAGCACTTCTCAATCGCGATTCAAGTCTGGGCCGACTCAAGGTACTTTTATATTAATTAGAGATTTATAGACCATTCAGTGTTGCTTTGGCTGTATGATTTGGGTCGTTGTCCTGCTGAACATAAATACACTGCTGCAGTCTAAAGGTCTTTTTGCTACACTCTGAAAGGCAGGTTCTCCTCAAATGATTTGCCTGTATTTGTTCCATTCATTCAGTTGTCGGCCTCTATCGGCGTAGGAATAGTCTCCCGAACCCCTGCTGCTAAGACCAAAGCATCCCCATACACATGAATGCTGCCACCGACATGCCCACAGGTTTGGGATGGTGTTAGATGCGCCGCATTGAGCTTATGCTTGATTTTCACCAACATAGGTAATTTCTTCAGACCTGAGAGTTCATTTTTTCATCTCATCAACACCACAGAATCTAGTACCTCATGCTCAGGTCTTTCATGATGCCTTTTTACAAACTCCAAGAATGCTGTGAATGTGGCATTTTCTTAGAGTGGCTTGCGCATCTGGCACTCTCACATAAAAGCCTACATTGGTGAAGTGATGCAGAGATTGTTGACCTTCCTCAAGGTTTCCAATCTACAGCAAAGGAGACTCTGTCGTCTGTCCAGAGTGGTCATTGGGTTCCTTGTCACCTCTCTGATCAAGGCCTTCTTGCCTGGACTTGCTAAATGCTTGGTTCAGATGGGTAGGCTCTTAGTAACGGTAAAGAGCTCATGGTATTTCCATATTCTTTTCCATTTCTAATAATGGAGCTCACGGTTCTTTAGCGAATCTTTCAACACTCAGAAATCGTTTTTATACGTCCTTCCCAGATGTACGCCTCCTCAGTAATTTATCTCGGAGTTCCACGGAATAGTTCCTTGGACTTCAACAGTGAAGTTTAGAAAGGTGTGCTCTTTCCCTCAATCAATTGAATTGCCACAGGTAAAACGCCATAATCAAGCAGTTGAAGCTACCACAAATTGATGATCTAAGATGAGAAATTCGAGATAGCACCTGAGCTCCAATTGGTGGAGTGTCATAGCAACAATGAATTGAATCTACTTAGGGTTGATTGCAACACTTTAGATTTTCCATTTTTTATTAATTTGGTAAAAACTTCTGCAACACATGCTTTCATCTGTTTGTCAGTGATGGGCGTATTTTGTGATATGATAGTTGAACAAAATATTATAAATATAATCCATTTTTTAAAATTCAGGCTGTAACAACAAACTTTTAAACAAAAGCCAAGGGGTGGTGAATAGAGGAAACATATTATAATAATTGAGTTGAGGCATCCCTCATCTTACAGATGTAAGATAAAGAAAATCTCACCGATCTTATAGATTAAAGAATCAATCATTATTAATAAAGATATCTATCTAAGATAAGATCAACTTTACAGACAAAAAGCGTCCAATTAAAAACTCAAAAGAATCCCCATCGCTCCTCTCCCAATCACGCGTACGAATCAATAATATCCCATATTAATTCAATCCACTACACCACCCCTCAGTCTCCACAAATCCCACATTACCAATGCAAGTCCAGAACCCCACCCTCACACAGTTAATTCCCTCCCAAACACACCTCTCCCTCTCACCACTCACCCCCCTCCTCTCTCCCAGCCATCCTCACTCATCTCCTCCTCCCTCACCCATCCTCCCTCTCCCCATCCCCCTCTCTCCCCCATCCTCCACTCCCATCTCCTCTCCATCCTCCTCCTCTCCCCCCCCCTCAGAGTGGTACAGCGATGCTTGGTGAGGATTGCTATCTGCCTCCACCGACCTCCTACGTTCTCTTCCTTCTTAGTCCCACACTCGAACCCCTCCACTCTCTCCCTCTCACTCCTCCTCATCCCACTCCTCTTCTCCTCCTTTACTCACTCCTTTATAATTTCTCATGCCAGCGGAAGTTACGGGGTTGTGGCGTGTGTGTGTGTGTGTGTTGTGTGTGTTGTGTGTGTTGTGTGTGTGTGTTGTGTGTGTGTGTGTGTGTGTGGTGTGTGTGTGTGTATTTTGGTGAAGATCCGATCCGGACTCCGGATACAAAGAATTTTTTAAGTGGATCTTCACCATTCAGAGATGGTCCCAAAAACTAGTGTTTTGCATATGTCAAAAAGTTGTGGACGAGTTCTGACAAACCTTCTGGATAGAGTTAGTTACGTGACAAGAACAGCGATTCGATCTGGTTACAGGTCTGAATCCATCACGACCCGATCAGTGGGATATAAGATGTAAAATTTGATCATATCTCTCAATACAGCATCTGTGGCAGGTATACTTTCCCCACACTTCTGTAGTAGGTGGCATGCTTCTTCATTACTCACAATTCAATAATATACTTGTTTCTTCCCATGCCCATAAAAGCCAGAATTGCTGTCACATCCACTGAGCACAAAATTTTGTAAGGGCAGTATCAACATGTAGGTAAACGCAAGCAAATCTGGAACAAGAAATGCTATATTTTAACCATTTCTGGCAGAAAACATGAATTTTGGCCTTGAATTTGACCTTAAAACATGAAACAGA